>JASAND010025676.1:0-59483 GCA_030248195.1 Trissonchulus latispiculum
CAATAGAAAAACAGTACACAAAGGACTCCGCGGAGTCCACAAACTGTACAAGCAATAGATAAACTAGGGAAAAGTTATGCAAAAGTGACAAGAGGTTAAATTTTCACACAAATGAAGAAAAAGGTATTTTCACGAAATGAAAATCCTCCGAAAAAAGTACCGATATAAAAAAAGATCAGAAAAAATGACAAGCTTCTAGACAGAATGGGCGTGTTATTTCTCCGAGGAAAGAAATAACAACACACATCTATACAGTATGAATATGATAACAACAAAAATCAAAAAATCAAAAAAAATCCACGAGGCTGTCTTTTAAGTTGACGAATTGCACATTATATTAGCCTCTTAAATGCCGCTTATCCGTTTAGAAAAACAACCAAGTAAACGCAAACTTTAAAATTTCATCGTTTTTCATCAAGTAAGAAGCCTTCTAAGAAAATACTTGAAAATCAACTTTCGGCATTAAAACAAGTAGATGGAATGAACTATAGCTTGTACAACCTACCGACCTACAGGTCAATACCTTATAAAACCAATAGTCCCGTCGTACCTACGATCCTCTTGGATCATACGTCAACATAGGGAAGGAAACACAGACCGATGGTATCCAGAAATAATGATGGAATCAATGGTTTGGAAGAAGCTTGGTGCCACCAGAATACTGTCAGTGAAAGATAGAGGCCATAGCTGAAATTCGAGCTTGGACTGCATACACGTCTAGCATGTCGTGGCATTGAAGTGCCCACTGAAGAAACTAAACTAGAAAGCATACAATACGTCCTTGAATATTTGCAAAACGTGAATAGTTAACCAAAGCGAAATTAAGTCAAGCCGAAATTATTACAAAGACTTGTCCACGTTAAAGGCAAATGATAGAAAACATTTTATAACGGGAAAAAGTCAAACTTCACCAATAATCATAGTTATCCGTTGATTTAGGTGCTCGATTGCAGTTACAATTGCCTGAGCTATCTACGTTCCTGTTTATCATTATGACATACAGCATGGAGGATTCTAGCAGCTGGATATCGAAATTCCAAGTCGGCATGACTATCACGTGAAAAAGAATCCTCAGGAAAATCTGATAGAACCAATCAAAATATCTAAGAAAACATTAAACGAAAGTGCAAGAATATTGTGTAAGAATCACTATTTAAGGTGATTGGCAAAAAAATTCCGAAATTTTAAATAAATGTCAGAAATGACTATGCGAGTAAAAAAATTTAGGAAAAGTACCTATAAAGTTGCAAGCATCGTAGCATTGACGCATCGAATAGTGCATTCTGTGCAGGTGCAATGGGCAGTGATGCTTCCTTGTCTGATGTTAAGTTATTGACGACTACAGCAAGTTCTTGACTAGCAACAGATTCTGTTTCGTGTGCATTTGCTTCTTCATTATCATTTAGTGCCTGAATAGTGACGCGATTTGTGGAATTGTCACTCTGTTCATCTACAACCACCCTGCTATTCAACGCCGTATCCTCTGGCGTATCTTGTTCTAAATCTTCAAATTGTTCTTCAAAATCTTCAGTGAATTGAGGATGTACATCTGGTAACTTCTTTAACCTGTTCACATGGATAGGGTTACTTACCTTTCCCGTCTGTAAACAACGTAACCGGACGTTTTGCTCCGACATCTTCTCAATGATTCTGTATGGACCGTCGTACTTTGGAGTTAATTTTGCCATATGACCAGTAGGTACAGGAACTTGAGAAATATTGCGCATAACTAGCTGTCCTACGTCAAAGTGCTTAATACGTGCATTCTTATCGTAGCGTTGCTTAACTAAGTCCGTTTTATCCTTTATAATTTGAGAAGTCACACGCCAGTTTTCCGTTAATTCTTTCATCGCGGAAATTTTATACGAATTCAAAGATGTTACCGGTTTGTCCAATTTTTCAAACAACAAATCCTCTGGTACTTAGACAATCTCTACCAAATAACAAAAAGTACGGAGTATCCTGGATGGTAGAATGAAAAGAAGTTCGATACGCGTGCATCGCAAAAGCCAGTTTTACATCCCAATCCCGTTGAGACGTATCTACGTACTTCTTAATTATTTCTCGAATTGTACCATTACGTTCTACAAGCCCATTAGACTGAGGATGATAAGCTGTCGTACGTAGCTTTTTAGTACCTAGTAGCTTAAAGAAAGTCGTAGTAACTTCAGATTGAAAGTTAGGGCCTTGGTCCGTAACTACTTCATTTGGTACACCATACCGTAGAATAAAGTCATACAAAAGCGTACGTATTAAGGTTTCAGATTTTTCATTACGTAGGGGCCATTCTTCTGCCCAACGAGTTAGCTGATCTATTAGAACTAGAATACAAACCTTTTGCTTCTTACTTGTTGGAAAATGACAGACGTCTAGGTAGACACGCTCAAACGGCTTACTTACCGGTGGATACGGTTTCATTGGTGCTTGTGGTTGCTTAGGTCCGATAGTAAACTTAGCACTAACTATACAATTACGTACGTATGTTCTAACATCCTTTGACAATGTTGGCCAATAGTATTTCGTAGCTATCTTATATAAAGTTTGAGGTACACCTTGATGTCCACCCGTATCCATTGCACTATGATATTGATGTAGAATATAATTCCTAAACTTTGTAGGTACACACACTAAACGAGGCAATGCTTGCCGCCGTCGTCCATGAATATCTACGTGGTACCGATACAAAATCCCATTTTCCAAATAAAAATCCGATTCAAAACGAATCAAACGCCAAACGTTTTCATCTGTCGTTTGACGACCAGTTGCCATATAGTCTTTCAATGGACCAAATTCCGGATCTTCGTCTAAAGCTTGACTCCAAGATTCATCTGAAAATTTTTCAATAGTGAACACCGGTGGATACATATCTTCAGTTACATCAAACTCTTGCTCGTTATCAGATTGATCCTCCGTACGTACTTGCTTAGCACTGCACGAATCCTTCGACAAACTGTTATCCTGAAGGGTAGCACTCCACTTAGGATTCCGTGACAACGCATCCGCTACAGGATTATCTACTCCTTTACGATGTAATGCTTTGAACTTGTATTCCTGTAATGCAATGTGCCATTTTGCTAACCTACTATTGCCTTGGCGTTTAGGACAAGTGAAAATGTACTTTAGAGCTTCATTATCTGTATATAAGGTGAACTGTCTGTGTCTAAGGTAATGCTGAAAATGCTTACATGCCCACGCTACTGCTAAACCTTCGAGTTCATAGATTTCGTATTTACGTTCTGCACCTACCAATGATCTACTAGCATAAGCTATTGGCTTTGGTTTTGATTCACCGTCTTGATCTTGTTCGAGCACTGCACCAAGACCTTGAATACTAGCATCCGTTGTTAACAAAAACGGTTTATCCCAGTTAGGATATGCCAAAACAGGAGCATTAGTTAAAGCTGACTTTAAAGCCTCAAAGGCTGTCTGACATTCTTCTGTCCAATGAAAACATTCAAGTTTCTTCAATAGATTATTCAAAGGTCCTGCTATAGTACTGAAGTTTTGTATGAATCTCCTATAGTAACCTGCCATACCTAAAAATCCGCGTAGCTGCTTAAGTGTACTAGGTACTGGGAAATCACGTACCGCACTTACTTTGCGTGAGTCAGTTTCAATGCCTTTCTCCGAAATAAAATGTCCAAGATATTCAACACGTTTACAAAAGAAACAACACTTTTTCATTTTCAAACGAAGACCATGGTCAGTAAGCTTTTGAAAAACAATTTCAAGCATTTTGAGATGATGGTCTTCATCGTTGGAAGGTATTAGTAAATCGTCGATGTAAACGGGAAGTTCTGTAAAAATACGCTCCATAATGCGCTGAAATGTTGCAGGAGCATTGGTTAGTCCAAAAGGCATGACATTGAAATGAAATAGTCCCATATGCGAAATAAATGCAGTCTTTTCTTTGTGAGGTGGAAACATTTCAATCTGCCAGTATCCACTATTGAGATCTAATGTTGAAAAGAACTTTCCTTTACTAAACATATCTAAAATTCATCAATCTTAGGTAGTGGATAGCGATCCTTTCGTGTGATTTTATTGAGATTCCGATAGTCTATAACAAACCTCGTTGTTCCATCCTTCTTTCCAACCAGCATACATGGACTTGACCACTGGCTATCCGACGCAGAACAAATGCCTTGTTCCAGCATATTCTTTAAAATATGTTCTTCGATCTTTAACCGTTCATGTGGATTTACCCTATAGGCCTTAGCTGTTACTGGTCCACCCATCCCTGTATCTATTAGATGTTGACCCGTAGTACATTTTTCCCAAATTAGTTGGCGTTGCAAACACGTGTACGTACTTACGTAACAATTCCTTGAACTTGGACTTAGACTTTTCTGAACACTCAAACTTATCTAGTTGGGCTTCCTTTAGAAATTGTTCGTACTGTTCTTCTTGAGTTAATGGTTTTTGCTCTTTAGATGGTTGAGCTTCCTGTTTTACAGTTTCCTTAATGTTGGAATTATGAATAGCTGAGCCAACTAGAGGTTTGTCATCTGATAGCAGATCAGACTCACATACGTATTCCTTCTCAAACCAGTTATCTCCGAGATGCAAAAATGCTTCCTTGCCTTTTTGGTTCTTTAGTGCAACTAGATCATCAGCATATGCTAGTGTCATTCCTGGTCGTAAATCCAAGGCTTCAGAGCCAAGATTCCATACTTTTATATATTGAGATTGATTTGCTGAAGACACAATACCAGGAACCACATAGCAATTATACTTCTCCAGTATTTGCATAGAATTTCGAATCATTTTTGGTGAATCGTCAAACCGCGAAGGCCAAGGAGCTGATTTGGTTTGCACCTTCGATGCTTGAATACGTATGAAGCCCAAATCTCCATCAGAATCATCTTGTTCTTGCTGGTGTGATGTTGATTGACAAGAAATTGGAACCCAAGTTTCCGCATTAGGTGGAACAGAAACACCAACTCGTAAAAGAATGTTTGAAACTTTTGGGGTTTCTTTACCCACAACTTGTAAAATACTATTCAACTGTGGTGCACCTAAAAGAGGTACTTCCTTGAAAAGAGGATGGTAGATGGAATGTCTTCCCATTAGCATGGACCAATTGTAATTTGAGAGGAAATCTGTACCAAGTAAGATATCATACGGGCAGTAGTCACTAATGAAAAACTCATGAGGCCATAGGTACCCTTGAAAAGAAAGATTCAACTTAACAGAACCGGAAAAATCAATGGCTGAACCGTTTGCAGCCGTCGCAGATGTAAGTTTTAGTTCTCCGGGAGATAAACATTCAGGAGACTTCTTTCGCAAATGATCTACAAAGCTTTTAGAAATGACTGAAATATTGGCACCAGTATCAATCAATGCTAAGGTATTAGAACCAGAAACAGAAACTACTACTACAGGCGAATGAATTGGAGGAATTTTCGTTTGAGCACCAACGAAATATTTATTTTGATTCACAAATGCCATCAAATAATTCCGATTATTAAAAATAGGATCATCTTTAGATGCCTTTTGTGGCTTAAGATGAGAAACCTTTGGTTTTTCCTCAGAATTGTCCGACTCCGAGTCTGAATTTTCCGTGGAGCTTTCTTCTGTTAACGTACTTTCAGAAGTTTGAGACAAAAGGTCTTCAAAAAGAAACTTATCTGGGAAATCTGGGTCCGCAATCTTGTTCTTTTTGGTTGCCCGTGACTTCCTTTTCTGCGTACGTATATGCTTGCTAGTAGATGGTTTTTCTCCCCTGTTCTGGCTAAGTTCTTCCTTAGCTTTCGTAGTATTAGTAGCTAGTTTCCTTGTATTGACCCTACTGGATGCCCCATCTATTGTTCTGAGTTGTTGTAAGCGTTCCTTATATTGTTCCAATTCAGCTTCTTCTTCTCCTATGAATTGCTTAGGTGCGTACTTATTATTATGGTTAACAGAGGCACCCAAAGATTTTTGTTCTGGTTCACCGTTGTGGTTGATACGTTCCTGGTTGTAATCCTGAAGGGTCGCAGCTGGAAGTATCCCTTGACTGAATGAACCAGAGGTGCTTGTCCCTAAATTGCGTGGATTACTATTCGCAGATGAGAAAATAACGCGAGGCGCGAAAGAAAGCGCATTAAATTTGCCACTACCGGGCACTGCTGGTACACTAGCTCGCACATTATGTCCTTGAGAAAAAGTTCTCGGCGCATTGAAAAACCTAGGCTGTGGAAATCGTTGCTGAGGAGCAGGATTGTACCTGAAGTTTGGAAGAGAAAATCGCGGAGGTTGAGACCTAAAAGGTTCAGCACGCAAATTTTGCTTATAAGCGCGAGGATACTGAAAAACTCTGCCATTATTGCCGAAAACAGGTCGAAAATTCGTTTGAACCGGTACCCTAGAAACATTTTGCGCTTGATTGATAGATGAGATCATACGAACGTTGCGCAAATCTACCCTACTGCTATCGATTGGTACCAACTTAACCCAACGTTGTTCATCGGGCAAGAAAAAATCAAATGCCTGAGTCTTGCTTGCATTAGTCACAGAATTTCCAGAAAAACCATTCGAAGCGTGAGGAGTTGGGAAAGACGTACGTGCATACGTACTTGGAAAACTCTGAAAACGAGGAGGGTCGGGTAAATTTGTACGACCAAAACTGTGATTCGGTGGAAGGTTTGACTTAACAACTCCAGCATACGTAGAGAACACTGAACAAATCTGATTACACGTAATTGTTTTCTGAGCTGGATACGTTCTCATCAAACTTTCCACGATGTTTTCCGAATTCGCAATCAATGAACAAACTTTTGGATCAGAATTGGAAACACATTTTGGAATAGGGGTAGAATTTTCTTCAGTTAGGGCAAGGGGTGCTACACCACCCTCATCCTGAAAATTCTGACTATTGCCATTCAAAGGTACAATATAAGAAACCTGCGGTTGCGCCTGTTGTTGCTGATCATAGGACAAATGCTGTAAACTTTGATCGTTAGAGTCTACCAAACTTTGTGAATTTCTACCACTCCTTGGAACGTTATTGTCGCCTCTGCGCCTGTACCGATAATTTGAGTTGCTGTATTGACTTTGCATCGCGCAGTTTGGAGAGATATGGCCAAAATTACCGCAAGTAAAACAAGTCACACCACTTAAATCGCGTGAAGTCTGCTGCGCCTCTTGATAGCAAAATTGCTGCTGTGAAGTCGTTTTCTGCGCTGGATTTGCATACATGGCTTGAGCTGCAGCAAGTGTAAACACATTCCTAGATGTTGAAGCTGCAACTGCGTGTTGAGCTTCAGATATTGTTTTGCTCAACCTAGCAGCTTCTAATTCCCGTTTCAATTGCGCATGTTTGCGTAATACTTCAGAAAGTTGCGCTTCAAGTTTGGCTAAAACATCATCAGTGTCAGTCCTAACATTGGCAGAAACACTGAACACCGCAGCTTTCTTTTTCATTTCATTTGCAGAAGCGGGTGGGGAGGTAGACTGATCCATTTCCTTTTCCTCCTCCAACCTTGAAAGCTGAATCACTATTTTGTGCAACTTCTCCATGCTTTGTCCCCAGCCTTCTAAATCTGCCAAAAGGGAAACACCCAATGTTTTGAGATCAGGTCTTAAACCTTTACGCAACTGTTCAAAAATATTGGTGGCTTTGCCTTTTTCAGTCTCATTAGGGAAAGCTTTCCTAGCGAGAACTTCCAATTCAGCGGCATAATCCTGCACTTTTTCATTCTCCTTTTGCATACGTACATAAAAATCCCAAGAATGTTCCGCCGCAGTTCTCGTAACCGGATCATAAAGGAATTTCAACCGTTGAACCAATTCTTCATACGTATTAGGCAAACCCAAGGAGGAAATCTTATGAAGGACACTCTCAATAAGTTTCGACAAAAGAAGAGCCCGCATTTTGTCCTCAGGGATTGCAAAAGCTTGGACAATTGCCTCAAAACTAGTGATCCATTCACCAGGTGTAAGAGTAGTCTCTCTGCCATTGTAGGGACTGAGGCTTTTCAAAAGAACCATATAAGTTTTAAACTCAGCCATCTTGCGTTTGAACCCTTAGAATATAGCGCTGTGAGTTGATGCACAAAAGTCGCAAAAAAATCGCAAAAACAGAGTTCGCTGCGCTAAACGTACATACTCCTGCAAAAAATGTTCGCTGCAGTTGGCTAAATTGAGTCAAATATAAAGAAAACGGTCCCAAATCGTTACAAATTATACGTATATAAAATCTACACCTTTTGTTTTAGTAGTAGATTGATCAAACACAAAAATTAACCACAAATTGGACCAAAATCGTCAAAAATCGCAAAAAAACACTACGTACAAAAAAAAGGAAAATCCGAGCAAAACTACGAAAAACTACACCAAATCGTGGCAAATTATTCAGCGAAGTGATCTACGACCGTGCTTTTAGTCGTAGATAAACCAAAACACAAAAAGAACCAAGTCGGAGAAAAACACATTATGGGAGGCACACGGTCTAATACCGAAAAAAAACACACTTGGGGCGAAAATCCACGAACCTACGGTTATGACTACTAAATCTGCAATAATAATGGTCTACGGTTGTGCTTTTAACCGTAGAATAAACCCAAACCAAAAAGAAAAACCCGAATTACAAAAATCCTTAGGGGGGGCACCGCGACAAAAAACCCGAAAAATCGAAAAATGACCGATCTAGACCAAAAATTTTGAAAAATCCAGCGAAATCACTGAATAATAGGACGTACCACACGTACCGATGCTGTTAGAAATATTCCTGACCGAAAAATAAGCTCACTTTGGGGGGTATTCAAAAAATACACAAATGTCCAAAACTCAAAAATAAAATTTGTCAGAGGGGTTTTTTAGAAAAACGGTTATTTTCCGCCAAAACCTCGCTGTATTGGTCCGTTGCGGCTCACCAAACGTGAAATAAACGTTGGTTGGGCTAGAAACACCGTTGATCCTTCAAAAATTTGAAAAATGGGGAGATTTTGGGTCAAAAATGGGCACTAGAGGTATGTAACAAAAAACGTAATTTTTGCAAAATTCCGACCTCTGAGAGGGGGGACACTATTTTTCCGAGAATCTACGTATATTTTCTGGCCTAAAAATGCTAATGCTCGATGATTTTAGGTGAAATTTTTATTTTTCCACCTAAATTGAAAAATTGTCAAAAATTACCAAAAATCACGAAAATGGGGGTCCTAGAAAATTTTTCACCGATTGAAAAATTAAAAATAGCTACTGGGGAGGTTCAGAAAATGATGGAGAATTCATCTCTGAACAATATGACCAATCTTATAAGGGGGGTCCAAAAATTTTCTAAGTTTTTGGCTCAAAAAAAAATTTCGAAATGGGGTCCTTTAGAAATGACTCAATTTCCGCCAAAAATCGTCAAACCTAGCAAAATTAAATTTTGCGAGCATGGGGGAACGCTGCTTGGCGTGTTATTCGAGTGGCCAGGCCACTATACTACCATAATACACCTAAAACAAAAATTAAAATTTAAATCCCTAATTTATTATAAAGAATATCCTTTTAAAAAGGCAATTCTGGGAGTTAGCCAGAAAGCCTTACTACGCTAGATAATTAACTAAAATTATTAATTTACCTATCCGAAAGTTTGGCTGGCAACCGTTCCCCTAAAGGAGAGCGCCCACCCTCAACTTAGTTACACCCCAGATGATGATTTCTTCGTGGCAAATTCCCGGGGGGGGAGGGGGGGGGGGTGAAAATTTGAGGGGGGGTACGCTCACAAGGTTGCCCTAAAGGTTCCCTTTCGCTCCCCTACCCTTTTCCCAGGGGGGGAGGGACGGCTTCTTTGAACCCGGGGGGGTTACACCTACACCTGTGGTTGGGGGAGATTCCCCCCGACCATGCTGACGGCCACCAACTTTGAAATGACTGAAATTTGATTCATAATTGCTTGGCTTATCACAATTATTTTCGAAAGTTGTAAAAATCAACAAAAAACAACTGAAATAACTAAATTTAATCAAATTTAATACAAACTAACAGTTTTCAACAAAAACTAACCGTTATTTTGTCGAAAATCCAAACTTCGAAAATGCAATGTTTTCGTCACTAAATGGCTGCTGTTTACAGCTTAAAATCTGACGTGCAGGAACAAAGCTCAATCAAATCAATAAAATTTCATCAAAACTAGACCAAATGAAGTTAAATAACTAATCAAAGTCGAGAAAATCGTAAAAATCAGAAAAATCGCAAAATCGTCAAAAATGAAAAATTCAAAATTTTCAAAATTTTGAATGACGCCAGACAGAGTCAACTGTCACGGTCGCCATTTGTTAAATTCAGGCCTACTGCCTGGACTAGACCTGAATTATGAATGGCGGGGCGATTGCAGGTATATTCGCCGTGGCCCAATAGTCAACCGGCTTTTGTGAAACCTAATTAGACATTAAACTAACCCTTACTGTATCCGATAATCCAGAATGTGAGCCATCTCCAACTGCAAGATTTGTGGCGTACAAATGAATTTAATGGTAGATAAATATAAAGATCCAACCAGTACAAATAGCAACACAACTAGCTCCTACCGCAGCACATACAACGACTGACTGTCTAGACTTTCACATAAACGGGTTAGCTAGCGAGACTGATGACCTTTACACACAAGGGTGCTTACATTGACTGTTTGTACGCCTTAATTTTGGTGATACTTCACAGTTATCTAATTTTCTAGATTTTCAATCAATCCCGAAATAATAGCTAACTGATATCTTTTATACCTGATAACTTTTATCTATTTTTCTTGAATGACAACAGTGATCATCGAAAAATGGATAACAGCTAGGAAATTTTTTTACAGTGTACATGTTAAGGACATATCAGAGAGTGCAAATAACGCTTCTGGTACAATTCTGTTGAGTGTCGGATTTTTGGCGATTTTTCAAAATCAAAATTTTGTAAAAATGGTGCTTTCTGTACCACGAAAAACAGGACCAGCGAAACATTTTCGCCTGTCCTTCACGATTGGCAAAAGCTACAGAAATCGCTTATAGATAGTTGCACTCTACGCACACACAGAATTCTCATGACAATAGTTTCAAATTTCTACCATTTGTAGTGCTCTCAAAAAACTTGCCATAAAATGTGCTAATTTTGCCAAAATGATCATTTTGCTCAATTTTCACGTTCTTTTAATAATTTCTCACTCGTTACCCACTCAAAAGCCCACCAAAATTGGCACATAAAACTCAGAATGCCTGCCGGACTTTAATGGTAAAGGCAAATGCTTCAAGGTAGAACTTTTCTGTCGTGTCGGCTCCTTTGATCTCTTATAGGTCATAAAAGTCAATTTTTGAAATTTTTAAAATATAGACAAATTGCGTATCATTCGATAGCTACTGATGAGTTGAACAACTTCTCTAATAGTGTCTGAAATGTAGTATCTGAAAGTTAGAGCAAGTTAAAGTTTGAGGGCACAGTTAGCTGAAAAAGGCGAAAGTGAGAGCAGGTTAAAGTTTGAGGGCACAGTTAGCTGAAAAAGGCGAAAGTTAGAGCAAGTTAAAGTTTGAGGGCACAGTTAGCTGAAAAAGGCTAAGTTCACAATTGAAGAATGTACTGTGAACGACTGGCTGGATATCCCGGAGTCGTTTTAGTATTAAAATATTAGCTAACCGACAGATTAATTAACTTAATTAATTAATTAATTAATTAATTAATTAATTAATTAACGACGATTAATTTGCCATATTAGTTGACCCAAATTTCGCTGCCGTTCTGTCTCAACACGTTGGACGGCAAATCACAGTGATTTTAAAGTTTTCCAACTTTATGGCTGAATATCATTGCCACAGCTTGATTTCGAACCCAAATGTTTTGTCTTGTTTTTGAGAACATATGTACTTATATTGTGTGCGAAAATGAGCGAAATCCGTGACTATCGATTTTGACCCAAAGCAACCCCCCCCCTTAAGGTGGTGGTATCCTTTTGTGCAGTGCTTTTATGGTGATTTTTTAAAACGCTGTAACTTTCGCAATTTTGGTAGTTGGAAAGAGCTTTATACATCATTTTAAAGCTTATAACCTGTACATTCCCATGAGCTTACGAAACTAGCAAAATTATCACAAAACTAGCAAAAATGTTCTGGCATACTGACATCTGATAGGCTGAATACAGACCAAAAATTTTTGAACATCGATTTCTCAAAACTGTAGAATCGGCCAAAATTTTTTCTTGTGCCATAATGTGAAGGACATATGGGCCGAGGGACATTTTTTGGATTTGGCTCCACAGGCCTCAATACTCCAGATAATCCGTCAAATGTGCGGTGACACGAAATTTGGCAACTTTGTATTCAGTTTTCTCGCAACTGGAGATGTTTTAGCTCAAACCAAGAAAAATGTCCCTCCGCAATAGGGCGAATTTTCATCCAGCCAAAAATCAGGCAACTCCATTGGGTAGATTTTGAGATATCGATGTTCAAACCAAAATAATCGCAGATTTGCCAAAATGGTTTTTCGGCCAAATCTCTAGCTTGAAGCAACGAAACCCAGCTAACAGACATTGATAAAATGGGCAATTAGACCCCGTATCGATTGAGTATAAACAAACGAAAATTGTCCGTACAATTTGGCAGTAATTTTGAAAAAACTGATTTCCTCGAAAATGGCCATTTTTTGACCCCAAAAATCGTTTTTGGCTTATACTGACTTAACCACTAGAGATAGCTCAAAGGTTGTAAAAGCAAAAATGTTCGTTTTTGTATCCTCTTTCCATCCATCACAACCAATCTGATCTATCTACTATCTACTGAGAGTATAATGCCAAAAACCGAAAATTTCTTATCTTTTCACGTAAAAATGAGGGACTGGTCCCAGAATGTTAAAGAGCACCAAAACAGCATATTTGGAAAGTTTCATCTACTTTCATAAAGAATTGAAGCTTATAGGTCCAAATTTACACAAAAGGAAACCACCACCTTAAAGCGGTTGAATAATAAGCGAATGCGTTCTTTGGATAGACAGTTTTACATACAAACTATACCAGTGTGCTCACCAGTCGAAATGTTTAAATAAGTCAAACCGTGTCAATCCAAATTGTGAAAAACTCGAACTCAACCAAAGTGCTAAAATAGCGAAGGTCCGTGGCCTTAGCACAGAGACAAAGCTTTCCGAGTGTCAAAATGGGGCCGGTATAAGCTGCAGACGCAGACTAGCAGACTTATGCAGACATAAACTCAGGTATAAAACGCAGACTAGAGAAACGGACTGGTATAAAATGTAGACTTTTGAGCAGACTTGCAGACTGTGGTATGAAACTGGTGTTTTTTATTGGGAGGGGCGCCCTTTCGACCATTCTATCTAATGATTGCGTATTAAAACTTTTTGCAGTCTGCGGCGCTTTTCCAGCCAAGTTTTTTGTTCTCTGCGCCTGTGCAGGTTTTTGTTCAAATTTTTGTTTTCTTTTTAAAAGTTTCCATTACAAATTTTTTCATGTTAGAAAATTTCTCTACTTTTATTAAAATTTATTATAGGTTTCCATTACGGAAATTTTTATAATTTCAAAAAACGTTCAATTTCTGGGGGTCTTCGCCACCAGATCCCCCTCGTGGGCTAATGACTATTGCTTAATCTCGTCACTTGTGCTGCAGCAGCACGGAACACTTTGTTGGACATTGTTGCCGTTACCCCCCTCCCCTAGCGGAAGCGCGAGCAAAAATTTCGCATAGACACCACCCAAGAGTGGTCCCCTTTTCAAAATCCTGGGTGCGCCCCTGGACATCCCCGAACTTTTTCTGGTGGTACTAGCGCCGACCCCCCTGTCAGAAAACCCTGGGTGCGCCACTGCGTAGATGCGTAACATATGTATATATATATATATATATCCTACCTATAACAGCACAAAACATTTTGGTCGAACGGGCAGTTATACCCCACCTGTGAGGAAAAGTATTGCTCATTTGAAGAACAGCCGAAAGCGTTTGAAAGTGGAAATCGTTAGATTTGCGATTGGCTGGCAATTTTTTCTGCGACCACTACTTTTGGCAGACAAAACTACATATTTTCGGAATTTGAGTGTAACTTTTTATTATAAGTGCTATTTGTACTTGGGAGCATGAGATTTTGAAATTTGACAAATTTCCGGATGGTGGGCCAAAAAGGTGTCATATTCAAAACTAGGTTTTTTGGTCAAAATAGCGTCGTTTGCAGAATTAGAAATGAACAATAGTTCTGACGACGCTAAGATAAAAATGACGAAAGAACGACTTGGATTGTTGTAATCTTTTCTTTCCCCGTCCCTCCACCTAGGGCTGTGCCGTTAAGGATTTCGCCGGGCCGGGCCCGGGCCCGGGCCGACGTAGCGTGCCGGGCCGGGCCGGGGCCGGGCCAGGCCCGGGCCCGGCCCCAACCCCCGGGGCCGCGTCAAGGCCCCGGCCCGGCCCGGGCCCGCGCCCGCTTCATGGCCCGGCCCGGGCCCAGAGCCCGCTTCACGGCCCCGCCCCTTTCCGGAGCTCTTTTCACGGTCCGGCCCGGGCCCGGAGTCCGTTTTACGGTTCCACGACCCGGTCCGGGTTCGGGGCCCGCTACACGGCCTGAACCCGCCGACCTGGGCCTGTTAGCGGCCCGAGCTGTGATGTGCTCTAACCAGGTATTATATGTATTGAAATTCCTCGACTTTGAGCAGTTTTTCTAAAACCACAGTAACAGTCATGCATAGAGATTAATTTATACACTGTCACAATCCCAATTTTACCTCTGGATTTCGTAGCATTACCAAAAATTAAGAAACGCTAACAGGTGATGTAGAAACAAATAAACAACCGGGAAGGAATGAAACTTCGCAAATTATCTTGGAACGAACTTCCAAAATTATCCCAAGTCTCACAACAACGGGTCTCTGAAATTCTGGAAGCTTTGAAATTGCTTGACCACAAGATAACTGTAGTAAGCATTGAGGCCATCTGGCAAGTTTTGCTTCTGTTGTATACATGGCTGGCTGCTGATTTCTCAACTGGGTGAGAAAACGATTCAATGCTCAATTGAGCTTTGTATATAAGTCTTTAGCCTTTGGCCGCAATGTCTAAGGAAGTAAACACGAACATTGCATTGAAACCTATGTGCTAACATATTGATTGTGTATTAATATGCATATATAACATACCTACGTGTATGTACATGTATGTGCATACATTACACGCACAAATGAATTGCAGCTTAAGAAACCGACGTCCCCGAAGGCCCCGGCGGCCCCGCAAGCCCCGCTGGCCCGGCAGGACAGGTTGGCCCCGTCGGCCCGGCAGGCCCCGCGGGCCTTGAAGCGGGCCGGGCTTTGCAGGGTAGACGGGCCGGGCCCGGGCCGGGCCGCACTCTATAAAATGGGGGCCGGGCCGGCCCGGGAGCGGTCCCGGCCCGGGCCCGGCCCAGGTCCCAGGCCCGCTTCACGGCCCGGTCACAGCCCTACCTCCACCTGATAAAACTCAACCCGGCACGTATATACAGGATACAGGATTCTGCTTGCATATACGGAACATCCTTCTTTTGGACGACCATTCGACCATTTTCCTTCATATTGTTGAGATGATCGCCATAGCAACCCCTGCCCTGATATATGTGTATATATATATATATATATATATATATATATATATATATATACACACGTACTTTTCTGAAAAAACATCTATATATAACCAGATGGCATAAAAATAATAAAAACTTCGTCCTCCCAAAGCCACCCCTCAAAACATTACGTACATAACGGTATACTGTCATAGCATACCTATTAGCAAGACAAAACATTCCCCCACCGCAACACTACTTACCCAATGAAATTCGATGATGAAAATCCAGGATGCACATTGTGTATGTTCCCATGATAAGATCAAACTCGAAATTGACCAGAGGCACTGAGTTATGGTCTGGAAAAGGATTGAAATTTAACAAATCCAACCCTTTTCCAGAGTGCAAACCACAGTTTCCTCGAATACGAAAAACTATTCGGCATTAAAATTCAAAATGTGGTTTTCAGCAAAATGCTGTGAATTGCTAGTGATACTGCCAGACGACGGCAGTATATGCATCTGGGGGAAAATCATAGGTGGCAGCATAGGACGAACGAAGATTTGGGGTGGGAGAGCGAGGCGGATGCCCCTCTTATAGTTTCACCGGATATATTGGCTGGGGGTGGGGGTAAATCTTAGAATTTTGGTGGTTGACTGCAGAAAGTAAGGGAGGGGCACTCACTCCTCTCCCCCAAGATCCGACCTCACAATTCCCAAAAATTGCCTTAACACAAAATTTTCTGTATTTTAGCATTGCGATTTTAAGCCAAAATTAGAAAAATAATTTCCAAAAGTTACAATCTCTTTGTAAATTTAGCAAACTTTTTGGTTCTACAAAGAACCGGGAGGAGTTCTGGTGGGGGTAACCCAAGTTTGGCGGAGGAAAGTCAAAAACTCTGGGGGGAGAGAAGGGGGGGGGGACAAATTTGGGGGATGCTAATTGCTACCGGGAAGATTGGGTGATTGACGGGGGGGGGGTTGCTCTGCTCTCCCAATCCAAATCTCCGTTACACCTTACAGCAAATCCCCATTTAATAAATAGTAGCAGGATTCAAAGTTTTGTTACTAAAATGCCATGCCGCCCATGATGAAATTCCTAATTCCACATACAATGACACATCGGTCATCGACCATCATGGTTTAGTTAGTATTTGAATTGACAGTTAGCAAGCCTGGAGTTAGCTACCTTTTCGTTGCATTGACCGGTAATTAGCGAATTATAATTTTGAAATTTCTGAGTTAAATTATTTGTGTACGGCAATAAATAAGGTAAAATAAATTGGTGGCTCAATCAGTAGCCATTATGTACAATTTCCTCACAAATTTTCGAGGTATGGATAAATCATGGGAGTGATAAGTGACATTTAGCACTCCCATAATAAAATGCGTTTTTCTAATGAATAAAAGGCGGCTCAATCCTAAATTTGTTTGGCTCAATCACAGTGCAGCATAACAAGTTTCGCTCAACCGGTTTTGGCGTTGGCTCATTCGATGGGAGTGCCAGGTGTACACACGTTTGGGAATTGACTGACTTTGTAAAAGTGCAACTTAATGGATTTTGACCGGAAAATGGAGAGAATGTACAATTATTTGATTCAAAGCATTATTTCAATGTTAATCTGTGAGCATACTTAGATTAACTCTCCCACAGTTCTCTTCTTTTTGTGGCTACTGCTGTCAGTGTGGAGTAGCAACATGTGCAAGGGCGAGGTTTTCTGCGGTTGCAAAAACATATCGTGAAATACTCTGTTTCGTCGCACGCGGACGGGTAAATACAGGAGATCTGTTTATAATGTTTACAGAGACTAGAGGAGCTGGCAAGATGTTGATGAGTCGAGCAATTGCTGATTTTCCTCACATACAAGAATCGACCATGGCCCAATTTGAAAAGACCAGCTTATTTCAAACTGTTGTATCGACAGTCAAAGACCTGTACACAAACCCACCGACTGATCCTAATCCTGACCTATCCTTTTCATTCTTTCGGAACGTCACAGCGTTTATGGGACAAATGTCAGGTACTGGAACGGATAATGAACGAGATTAATGATTTACGCAAGGTTGTTATTTTGACAGTGGTTGTCGTTCAAATGTGTTGATATAAAGCTAGTGTAAACCTTCCGCCACAATTGCCAAAAATGCTTTGTGCAACAAAGCTAAGAAGGTTCAAGATTAGTGCTTACCTAGAATTATAATCTGTTAGGATATTTGTGTTGGATAGACAGGTGTAATGCACAGTGACTCGTGCTTAATCATTGTGCTGATGTATATAGATACTGTTCCGTCAATTTTTGCAACATTGACTGCACAGAGGATTTTAATGGTCAGTGACTGTACCATGCACGTTTTCTAGATATTCGACGACAAATGCTTGCGACTATTCGGCAAACACTACAAAGACGAATGAATGCACTTGTTACTGACTTCATAATATCTGGTGTTTGTGTATTATTCCTGTTAGTGATTGCGCCACCTTTTGTGATATACTATCTTTATCACAATAATATATTATCAACTCAGGCAGCACAATATCTGGATACGCTCAGAGTAAGTTTCTCATAATGAGCTATAGGTGTGCCTCAAATTTTGGAAAAGGAAAATAGGGTCCAGAAGCTGTTAAGCTTGCCTTGAAATATGTGAGGAAATTATATCCGTATTTCGAAACCTTGCTGAAGGTTTCTTATTTGTCTGAAAGCTTCGGAAATGTGTCAGAACATAGTAAGAAAGATCAATATAACAGCTTTCCCTATAACGTCCTAGTTTGCATTGCCTTAGGAAACTCCAAAAGGGAAAATAGTTGTTGAAAACACTGTATTTTGCGATTTGCAAAAATACTCCGACTACTTCGAAACAAATCAGTTCCCCAGAAACTCTTTAATTCCACAGGAGTGCAGTGTAACAAAAATAAGATATAAATAACCCGTTGGTAATGGTAACTGAATAATAGCTTGATCAAGTCAAAATCTGGTTGAAATAGACTCTACATATGATCAAGGGTTAAAATGCTAGCAATTCAATGGAGCTGAGTGTGTTTGATTTCGAAAGCTGTTTACCCATAACATAATGACTGACGTCTGTTGGTAAAGTCTTAATCTACTGCCTAGTCAGATGCCTTCCCCCTATGCAATCTGACCTGACGACTTCAACATAAAGCACCGAGCATTGGTACCCTTCACAGACTAAACACTTTGACAAAAGACTCGTAACATTTGAGATGCTAGAAAACATTTGGATAATTTGGATATTTAGGCCCCACGTTGTACATTGGAGTAACATTGGTATATGAACGACTCGCCTACAAGATTGGTGAAATTGTGGCTATGTGTCTCCATATTCATAGCCCTTGTAAGAAAAATGTTTCACGCCTGCAGGTACGGTACATCCTGCCTCATTGTGTACGACATTTCACTTAAACTCAGTCCCTTTAAATATAATAACAAGTTTTCATTGGTACTCTAGGAGCATGAACGGCTTTTACTAAAGCAACGTAACCAATCAAATCAGCTGCTGTCTCGGATGATGCCAGCGTCCGTTGCTTCGGCCTTGCGTGAAACTGGTGGCTATCCTCCAGAGTCGTTTGATCAAGTATCCATATATTTCAGTCAAATTGTTGATTTTTCAAATATATCATCACATTCCACAGTTCTTGAGGTACGTTTCAAGACTTTATTGGACGTGGATCGTATGTAACTAACTGCTAAAGCCATTTTACGTTTCCTGTATTTTTGCTGCGGCTGAATGATCCCAAACTAAACTGCTATTAAGAAACCCTATTAACTCACTTCGATAGTAATATCCAATAGTGTTGTTGAATTGACATGCATGTAATACATTTGCACAAAGGAAAAGATGGACTATACTGAATGTACTGGATACTAGATCCTTAAACGAACAGTAAAGATCAGCTATCATAATTAGAAAAAATATTCTCATGTCATGATTAAGGCATTTCTCAAAGCACTATTTGAACGTCATGTTTGACAGAAATCAGTTTACTATATTGTTATTTTTAGATTATCTCCTTCCTAAACAACTTATATTCGTTGTTTGATTCAGTCAGTGATTGCCACAATGTTTACAAAGTTGAAACAATTGGTGACAGCTATATGTTAGCTAGCGGCCTTCCTATACGGTAATTAGTTTATTTGGCTACCAGCCTATTACTATTTGCAAGTATAATGTACCGTGGAGAAAACCCGGTTAACGCAACCTTGGAACACATAGTCGTCATTAGTAGTGTGGGCCGGATCAAAGCGATAGGCTTCTCCGATTCGTTTTGATCAAATAGCTTGCTCCGGTCAGAATTAATTCCGAGTCCTTAAGCAGATATCCGAATTAACTTCAAATTCCAGTTCGTAAATTGCCCAAACAAGGCTTTACTTATGACATGTTGCTTGAACCTCAAGGTAAAAAGCAATGATTTCAAAACACCCGTTTCAATCATACAAGCTATCCAAAGGCCATGATATTTCCATGTTCATGTTTTTTCATGGCTTGTTCAATTATGTTTACGGTGGACTACACCAACCTAAGTTTCAGTATAGCAGCGGAATAGCAGAAGACTCCTATTTTTGAATGGAAAACTAGTAGTAGTCTTCTACTATTCCGCAGCCATTCTTTAACTTTTTTGGTGCATTCCACCGTTAGTCAAGTAGATATCTGGATTAGCAAACCTATACTTTAACATAGTTACATAGTTTGCTTCATTGCACAAACCAATTTGAAACACTGAAACGGATTCCATATTTCATCGACAATCAATTATTGGTTTGCATTGGTTTAAAATTTTCCTTTCAATTCGATTCGATAATAATCGCTGCTCCTCACCTATGTTTCAACACGAACGCTAGGTGCGACATACCACTAAATTCCAGGGCCGATTTGTAAGTGAGCCAAATTGTAAATACAGCATATTTATGTGAGTGATTTTCCATTATGTGGGTACCACACAATACGGTTTGGCATTGGAAGAAGCCCAAGGGAAGCAGATTAATAACAGATAGTGCTTGCAATATGTACAAATCCAAGGGGTGTCAAACCTGTGGACATAAACCTAACCAGCTCCTATAGTTTTTCGTGTGTGGTGTTAAACATTGTTTATTTTAGATCTGAATTCAGCCATGCTCATGAACTCGCCATGGTAGCTTTGAAAATCCTAAAATTAATGTCGGATTACCATGTTCCTCATATTCCGTCGGTGAAAGTGTCAGTACGAATTGGAGCACATTCAGGTATGTTATGTTAACTTGTTGCCAAACAACGCCAGCGCAATTCCAATTTTTGTAAAGCAAATTAAATATGGATATGGATCGATATTCGCTTAATGAGAGTCCCTCGATTATATGCAAAACTGATCGATGTAAAGTTTTAATTTGTCTCGTTCGCTAGCATGATATGTAAGTCCGACGAGTAAGATTAACTGCGAAGGTATTTTGTAACATTTGATCTGTGTTTCTAGGGTTTCTGTTTCAATTGGGGTATGTTTCGATCAAATCTGAACTTGAATTTGACTGAAACAGGAATTAGTAAAGTATTCCATGTTTTTCTTGCAGGTCCGTGTGCCGCAGCGGTTGTTGGTTTAAAAATGCCAAGATATTGTATCTTTGGTGATACCGTAAACACTGCTTCTCGCATGGAAACTACGAGTTTACGTGAGTCTGCGTTGCCTGGCTGAATTATTCAGTTGAATTCTGCCGAATGTTTTCTGCTCATTTAACATTTTTGTCTTCAATGAATAGCATAGTGTGGAAATTTCGGGCCGCGCTCCCGGGAGTAAAATCAGGAGCAAATTTTTAGTTCCTGTTCTTGGTTTATAGAGGCAGTTTTAGCTTTCCAGTTTTTAGTTTTGCTCCCTTCCAGACATTTTAAGTTCTCCAATCGGCCAGAATCTTGGCGTTTTCAAGCCTCCAACATCAAGGATTTATATAGTTTTGGTGCCGCATCATCCAATCCGGTTGTATGACATATCCATGAGGGGTAATCTTTGACCTCTTCTAACTTCCCCAACTTCCATCCGATTCTGTTGAGGTAAAAAGTAATGCACTTCACTTACTGCGGCCTACACTACAAATCTAAATACCCGTCATAAAGTCAACCAGTCACTGTTCCAATCATCATTTAGCCGTCTCTCTGCATTCTTCTCCCGGAGCTTGGAACCCGGCGTCGGCCCATTACCGGCCTCCTATCTACCTGATCTATGTATCTAATCTGTCTAACTGTCTACTAACTAATCTACCTACCTAACCTGCAGTACCTACCTAATCGATATACGGTATCTATGAACATAATCTTTGCTTACTATCTAGTTATGTACAATAGCTAGCCTAATCTTTCCTAATCCCACGCATGCAATATGCTTATTTCATTAGTTTTTGGCTTTATGTTCTTGTATTTGTTTCGGCCAGTGCATTGTGTACTCAGTCAACAAAAAAGCAAATACTGGTAACACCAAAAACTATCCAGTTTGTGGTAGGCCTCTGCTGTCGGGCCCACTCTAGAACATCTATCCTATTAAACTCTAAATTATACTTATCCAAGTCCTGGCTTATTCTGGTAGGGGGCCCTCAGAAACGACCTTCCCTCCCCAAAATTTGTTGACCCCATAAATCGACCCCGCAAACCCAGAGGGTACTTTTTTGGTACAAAATTATGCCCTGAAAAATTTGCGCAGACGAACAAATTTTGAAAAATGTTAATTTTGGAAATTCTTGCACATTTGTTGCCTTTTTAACACTAAATCATCATACTTTTGCAAAAACCTAAATTTAAGAAGTATATGCCAGAATAAGAGCACTATTTTTAGCATATTTCTAGAAAAACTTCTTTAAGGTAGTGGCTGTTATTTGAAGGCTAAAGTATGGCAACTCATGGTAAAAACCATTACAGTCGTTGCGTCGAAATAGCCCCCACCAATCAAGACATGACTAACTTTGAGTACATTACTCTGAAAGCTCTGTGTATACTCAGGTATGCTCGGTGTTAACTCGGCGCCAGTTTGAACTGACTCTGACAATAAATGCACAAACAACAAAGTCAAAGCTACATCAAGTCTATAAAGCGTATGTTGAAACTCAACCACAATAACCATGTCTAGTTGCAAATATTACGCCATACTTACGTGGCAGACGTGGCCTTACGTTCACGAAGGCGTTCAACCTCCAGCGTCATGTCCAGAACCTTCACAGTGTCCAACCGGAATATGATGAGTCTGAATCAATAACGAGTTTCGAATGTTCAGACGGTAGTGACAAGAGTTTTGGAAAAATCTACGAGTCAACTGACATAGGTAAATTTTGTTATGAGCTTCTCAAGCAGTCCTACGAGAAATTCAAAGGTAAAATAAATAGGCTAGCAAATGAATACGTCGCAGACGGCTATTCAGGGAGAAATTGAGGCTTACAATGAAGTCCGACCTAGGATCCGAGCTGAACTCAATAGGAAAATTTATTTTCATATCCCGCGTTGCAGGAGGTTTCTCGACGATCCAATAATAGGTACAATTCTGACCAAATAAATAGAGTATGAGGCAAAGTATTCTGCTGAAGAAGCCCTCAGACGTGCCCCAGAAAACAACTCCAGCTTGAGCGGGGTAGTACTACCTGAGGATGGACCACGACGAATGAGGACGAGGAAAATAAGCGGAAAATAAAGAATTGTTAGTTAGTCTTGAGTATGTTCGGAATAAGGCTCGGTATATACTCGGTGTTAACTCGGAGCTGGCCAGTGACTCAGAGTGCAAAGGTACGACACCTGGCGAGTGAAGGCAGGGCATGGAAAGCTAAGGCCAAATCTGCAAGATGTAAGGAAAACCATGCTCGGAGCAAGATGGGTGTAAAAAGGGAGTGACCCAGAACTTAGGTGAATGTAATAAAAATTAAGAAAAACTGAAACACTTTATAATACCAAATTGTGCAAATGGTCAATACTAAATAGAAGCCACCCAACCATTGGCTAACTCAAAAATTTATATAAAGACGTACAAATTTGGTAGAGTGTCAGTTCGACTTGTTCGGTGATCGTGAGTGGTCGGCTTTTACGCTCTGAAAGTGTGCATAATTGCGTAAGATTCAAGGGACATAAATAACCAAAAACTGAAAACTTGATTTGTGAATTTGTGGTAAAACGTTTACTCAAAAATACAATCTCCGTAGACATGTTAGGTAGAAGCATGAGGAAGAAAAGTCTAGTTGTGAAAGTGTGGAAAGAATTACTCACAAAAAAGCACAAATGCGACTCGTATAAGTAAGCCTTTACCCCTTCACTTTCACAAAATCTCCTCAAGAAAAGTATCCCTGACCACGTTAGTAGCAAACTTAAAACTAAGAAAGGATTCGATGGTCACATTAGAGTTCGTGCGAGATTCGATAAAATACAAATGCTAAGAAACTGCCCGCGGTTGCTCCTGCCTAAGGAGGATCAGACTGAACCACCTACACAGTTTATGGAGAGACTACCTGAGCCGATCAGAAATGTCTATATTCAAAACTGGAATCGAATTAGGGCAACATTTAAGCCTGGGTCGGGAGTTTATTAAAGCTACAACTTTTGTTTGGGAGACGCAAGGAATGCTAAATTCTATTCCATCAATGGTAATTGCTATTTTTATTCGTTCTTCGAAATGTTTTGGACCATGAATTGGCTTTTCATTACCCTTCAAATAACAACCACTACCATGAAGAATCTAAGCTTCTTCGTAATATTAGGGAAGACTTAGATGTCCTCAATCTAGAGCTTGACACGATGGATGTTCTAGAGTAGGCCCGACAGTAGAGGCGTGCCACAAAATGGATCATTTTGGTGCTACCGGTATTTGCTTTTTTGTGTATACAGACTGACTGCGCACACTATGCACTAACTGAAATGAATACAATAACGTAAAACCAAAAATTAGTGAAACAGAAATCTAGCATGCACCGGACTAGGTAAGATTAAGTTAGGTATTGTACATAGCTAGGTAGTTAGGTAGGTGAAATTTGGTTCATAGATATTGTATATCGATTGAGTAGGTACTGTAAGTTAGGTAGCCCAATTAGTAAATAGTCAGACAGATCAGATACATAGAGTAGATAGGGAGGAGTCGGGCAATGGGCCGACGCCGGGTTCCAAGCACCGGGAGAAGAATGCAGATGGACGGCTAAGTGATGATCGGAACAGTGATTGGTTGACTTTATGAAGCGTATTTAGATTTGTAGTGAAGGCCGCAGTAAGTGAAGTTCATTACTTTTTGGCTCACCAGAATCAGATCGGATGGGAGTTGGGAAAGTTAGAAGAGGACAAAGATTACCCTTTATGGACATTTCATGAAACCTGATTGGATGATGCGGCACCGAGACTATATAAACCTTTGATGTTGGAGGCTTGAAAACGTCAAGGATCTGGGCGACTGGAAAACTTAAAATATCTGGAAGGGAGCTAAAATAAAGACTGGAAAAACAAAATTGCACTATAAACCAAGAACAGGAACTGAAAATTTACTCCTGATTTGACTCCCGGGAGAGCGGCATGAAACGACCGTACTATACTACTACTATGCACTATATGTGCAGGAAATGACATTTTAGGAACGACTCAAGCTGTTAAGCTTTGACACTGTTTTCAAGAAGTAACCAAGGATATGACTTTTTAAACGTAATTTTCCATATATTTTCGTTTTAGCAGATAGATGCCACGTTTCGGCGAACATGAAACAGAACCTTGAGCAGTTCAACGATGTTATCTGCATTCCGAGAGGTCTTACTACAGTGAAGGTGATTGATATTTCTAGAATTAGAGGATTGGCCTTTTCTTGCCACGGAAGCTGTTAAATTTCGGGTCACGACGTTTCGCCCATCTTTACCTATGGGCGTCGTCAGGCTGGTAGCCCTAAAGAAGGGCTGTTGGGATAAGAGGTGGTCGGAATTTGATCTGGGACCGTACGTGCAACACCTGTGTAGTATTACCGCTATACTACCAGGGCACGTAATTGATCTATTGTATTGCCAGGCGCAATGTCTTCAAACTCTTGTATGCCCTTTGGCTGAGCACATGCGTAGAGTCTTCTAAAATTTAATTGTAGTTTGTGTTCGAATTCAAGCTTAAGGTGGTGATTCCTTTTGGGCACATGTTCTTATTTGGCGGCGTAAATCAAGATGAAATTTGATGAAACTTTCCGAAATAAGTTCTTTTAGCGTTCTAACACCCTCCGCGCAATCCCGATTCAAAAATTGCGAGATTCCCGGTCAGAGTAGTTTTTCCCAATTTCTGAATATTTGGCAGCTGCTATACAGTTATGACTATATTCAATCCAAAGATCTCGTTGAGCTTTATATTTTTGCTTTGTAAAGCAACGTTCTAGCTTTATTCTACCATGAGATATAGCCAATTTTCTTGTTTTGGCGTCGAAAACTTGTCATTTTTGCAAAACTCAAATAATCCATCATTTCTTAAACTATGCAAGCCGTAAAATCAAACTAAGGGCGTCGATCTGAGGGTCTCATAGGGGCAAATTATCCCGCACATGATCGTCTTCCAACTGCTATCCTGTAGGCTGCTATCATAAAAAATGTAGTTTTGCAAAAACACTACCAATTTTCTTCCAAAGATTGTGGAGTACTCACCATACAAGTTGGAGGGCTTATACTGAACAAATGTGTTCTGCCCAAATAAACACAGGGACGATTTTTTTAGTTGCTCCGATTGCTGCTTTCTAGCTAAAGTAATCGCTTTACAAATTTGGAAAAAGTATGCAAAATACAGGTTGCGCACACATTTCAGTTTATTTCTCTATAACGAAGAGCGATTTCACAATAAATAAAAAATCGTCCCCAGCTATTTGATGGAGGTATCGAATGATATGACCGATGTCTCGCGAAAAAATTTACTTGAGTCCAGTGTTGGCATCTGCGATGGGATCCCATGGGATCCCATGGGATCCCATGGGACGGGATGGGATGGGATTGAAAACTCATCCCATGTGGGATCAGTGGGATTTTGTGGGATCATTTTGCCTTACAATGCCTTCAAACAACGTTTCCAAATTTTGAAAAAGTGCAATATTTTGGTAAATTTGGCATAAAAATGTCTGTTATATTTCATGATTGGCGTTTTGATGACTACCAGCGCAAAGCAAAGCATGGAGCTCTTTAATGTGCTGGTATCGCTTTATGTAAATCTAACCTTACCGGCTCCAATCTTTGTGATGCACGTTGATGAAACTTTCTAAATATGGTGCTCTTTAACATTCTGGGACCAGTCCCGAATTTTTAGGTGAACAAATAAAAAATCTTTGGTTTTTGTCAATATTCTCTCAGTTCGTTATCGATACACGTGATTGGTTGATATAAATGGAAAAGGGTCACCGAAATGAACATTTTAGCTTTTACGACCTTTGAGCTATTTAAGGTGGTGATTCCCTTTGGTCACAAAAGTTTGCACCATTATTACTCGTTCATTACTTGGAGTTAAGAAGCCATTTTTATATCAACATGTAGCTTGACATTTTCTCTTTTTAATGCATACCATGAAACTAATGTTGCTTTTTTAAAATATTTTTGACACATTTTAGAAGAAGTATAATTTTCCAGATTTTTTGCAGACTCAAGTAAATGTTTTCGCGAGACATCGGTTATATCATTCGATACCTCCATCAAATAGCTGGGGACGATTTTTTATTTATTGTGAAATCGCTCTTCGTTATAGAGAAATAAGCTGAAATGTGTGCGTAACCTGAATTTTGCCTACTTTTTCCAAATTTGTCAAGCGACTAATTTATCTAGAAAGCAGTAATCGGGGCAACTAAAAAAACGTCCCTGGGTATATTTGTGCAGAACTCATTTGTTAAGTAGCAGCCCTCCAACTTGCATGGTGAATGCTCCACAATCTTTGGAAAAAATTAGTCGTGTTTTTGCAAAAACTACATTTTTCATGATAGCAGCCCACGGGATAGCTGTTGGAAGACGATCATCCATCGGATAATTTGCCCCTGTGAGATCTTCAGGTCGACGCCCTTAGTTTGATTTTCCGGCTTGTCTAGTTCAAGAAATGATGGATTGATTTTTGCAAAAATGACAAGGTTTCGACGCCAAAACAAGAAAATCGGCTATATCGTAAGCTAGAGAAAAGATAGAAAGTTGCTTTAAAAAGCAAAAATGTGAAGCTCAACGAGATCTTTCAAATGAATATAGTCATAACTGTATAGCTGCCGCCAAACTTTCAGAAATTTGGAAAAACCGCCCTAATCGGAAATCTCGAATTTTTGAATCGGGATTGCGCGGAGGGTGTTAGAACGCTAAAAAATATATTTCGGAAAGTTTTGCCAAATTTCATCCTGATTTGCGCCGCCAACCAACAATTTGTGCCCAAAAGGAATCACCACCTTAAGCTAGCAGTTAAGGGGTCCATCATGAAAAAGTTTTAGATCATGGATTTCGTTCACTTTCGCACATAAAGTAACCACATATTTAGTGCATATCAAGTTCAAATTTTGGGTTCTTCGTTCAGTTCTCCCATCAACCCATCAACCGTTGTGCAGTTTGAAAAAGAGCGAGTACGAGAGTTTTACATATAGTTGAAGCAAATTTTCGCAAGTCAGGCAACTTCAAGTTTATGTAAAATGAATGTTGAAATGCAAAAATATGCAATTTTGCAATATAGCGTGGTCGTAAAATGTCTCTCTGTAAAAATCAGCAATTTTCACAATTTTACAGAAAAAATTTCATTTCTGCGCCAAAAAATCTCTACACTGGCAAAGGATTCCAAGCAACCATTGGGTATCGTTTGGAACCTTTATACTGAGCCACTGTGGAATTAGAATTTTTAGTTAGAACCTCTAGTTTTTTAGAATCTGCAGCTAAACAAATCTTAATGACCCTCATTTTTGAAAACCAAAAGCGACCGAATTTAGCGACTTTCGGCAGTTCGCTAACTTCACAAAATAATTAAAATTTTTTGAAGACCTAATTCAAAATTCTAAATTTACAGTGACACAGTATCTGTTTAGAGTTTTAAAACTATACAAATGTTACCCAGCATCTTACATCAGTTTCGAGTTTTTTGGCGCAGAATTATAATCGACACTTTTTCGATTTCCTGTTTCGACACAGCAGACCTCTGCTTGCCTTTGAATTTTTTTCTTAGTGCCACACCCCAGTTGCTTTCGTGATGAGGAGTAGTGCTATATCAAATTTTGCACTGGGTCCACTGGCACTGAATAATTGCATATCGCAATTACCCGAGGCGTAGGCAAGGCTAAGGTGAATTTTCTCAACAACCGGAGGAGATGAGACTTATTTTTATTTGGTTATTTATATTATAGTTGATTTATATTATTTTATTTATTTTATTTTAATTTTACACAACCTTTGAACTATCTCTTGTGTGGTCAAAGCAGTATATATAAGCCAAAAGCGATTTTGGGGGTTAAAAACGACCATTTTTGAGGAAATCAGTTTTGTCAAAATTCCTGCCAAATCTTACGGAGAATTTTGAATTATTTATACTCAATCGATTTAGTCCTATCACTTTGTTTTCTACTCAATTTATACAATCTAAATGCACATTTTATTAATGCCCACTAGCTGGGGTTCGTTGATTTAAGCTAGAGATTTGGCAGACAAACGTATTTGGCAAAACCGCGACCATTTTATTTTAAACATCAATTTCTCAAAAACTACCCCATGGATTCGCGTAAGCTATTGCAGTAGGAAAAAGAAAAAGACCTGTTGAGCCAAATCCATAAATAAAATTTCCCTCGACCGACATGTCCTTCATATTATGACACGGAAAAATTTTGCCCCATTCTATAGTTTTGAAAAATCGATACGCAAAGTTTGATGGTATATATTTAGTTACTATGTCAAAAAATTTTGCTGGTTTTTTGCAAATTTTGCTTTATTCGTATTTACTGATTACAAACTTTCAAACGCTGTGACAAATTTTTCCAACTCGCAAAATTGCGAAAGTTTGTTGCGTTTCAAAATTCCCCTCACAAAAGGATACCACCACGTTAAGACCTTACGACAATTCTAAAATTTCAATGTTACAGCGATTGTACGGTCAAATACCGCAAGTGGGATCATATGGGATTGGAAAAAGCCAGTTTGGACAAATGGGATGGGATGGGACGGCGAATTTGAAAATCTGGTGGGATGGGATGGGGTGGGATCAGAGAATTCGTCCCATTTGCCAACTCTGCTTGAGTCTGCAAAAATTCTGGAAAATTATACTTCTTCTAAAATGTGTTAAAAATATTTTAGAAAAGCAACATTAGTTTCGTAGCATGCATTAAAAAGAGAAAATGTCAAGCTACATTTTGATATAAAAATGGCTTCTTAACTCCAAGTACTGAATGAGTAATAATGGTGCAAACTTTGTGTGACCAAAAGGAATCACCACCTTAAGCTTAGTTAGTTCGACTATGCTTGGACGGTTCAGTCGGTTCTGCGATGGTGGACTTAACCGAAGGTTGAGGTTTCCATCCCTTTCAAGGGCCATATCTAGATACTCATCAAGGTCCGGAAGCTTTTTCTGTGCACGGACGTCGGGCCGGGCGGAGTCTCCCCCCGAGCTCCCGGCAACCGACTCCGTGCCTTGAGACGAATCACATCGACCCACTGGATTTCTTGACGCACCCCCAAAACTTTTACTGAAGTTTCACCCGATTCCGGGACTGGGGAGTCTGAAGTGACGTGAACGCGAGGAGGAGGGGGAGGGGGAAATCTGCGCATGTGAGACCCCCCAAATCCAAGCGAGGTCCCCCAAAAGCTGTCGACAGGAGATTCCCACAAGAACCCCCAGCCCCCCAAACATTGTTTTGGGGAGGGTCACGCCCATTGCCAAAGGTGGAGGTACCCCCCCCCCTGAACCAATCTGTATTTAGCTGGGGTGGCCTTACCCCGCCCGTACCTGACGACTGGGCACTGTCATTCCCCCCATTTTGCTGGAGAGTAGAATTTTGAGCGGTTCCCCGCCACACTGCCGGTTCCTGGGGGGGGGGTTGGGGTCTTGGGGTCCCCCGCCCAATGCCTGTCAGAGGTCTCCCGATAGGAATTTGGGGGTGGGGGTCTGCCTGTCTAGCCCCCCGACCACGACCCCCCGACCTAGCTACTCCCAAAAAGCTAGGATCCGCCATTACACTAGAATTTTGCGAAATTTGAGAAATTTCACAATTTGGCAATTCTTCAAAAAGCAAAACGACGTCTTTTTGACGTTTTGCTACAGCACGTGTGATTGGAGGAGAATTATTTGAAGAAAAAGTTTTTAACATCTACCTCTGTCACGGTCGCCACATTTGTAAAGTTTGGTCCTCTATGCGCGTATGAATCTCGAAATAAAGACCGGACTTCGTGTAAATTTATGAAACTAGGTGCAGGTTCTGGTCAAAGGTGTGTGATGCCAAAAAACTGTTCTGGACCCTAATCTCCTCCAACTGGCCTAGCGAAATCCACCAAATACAAAGTTAGTTTTACTGTAGACAAAACAAAACTTTCAGTACTCAATAGTTCACAACAATGAAAACTCACATTAAAGTGACACCAAAAATAGAAGGTACAGTCGCTACAACACTCACTAATGGCGGACCCTAAGAAACTGTGCACCCACTCCGCCTGTCAACCCTAGCACAACTGAACTGAACCAGTTTTCGACAGGAACTTATATAGTACAAACTAATGAATGAAGCCAACCCTACACATCAGTAGAAAATGATTGATGTAAGAAATGAAATTGCCACTGCAGCACCTGAGACCCGAAAAATTCGGGCCCACGACTTTCGGATTAACGCTCCGACGCTCTGCCAACTGAGCTACCGAGGCTACAGTCGCACCAAGCTAGAAGGAGTTCGTATCCAAACTGAAGTGACAATGAATTAATAATGCGTTATACATGATCCAGGGCGAGCTACACTCTGGTGTCCTCAAGCTTCCTGGGTGTGAAAGTTGATTGTTCCCTTTGTCAAGTCAAAATGTTAACCCAAACATCTGTTGTCTCAAATAGTGACCCTTATCTTACATTACGTCACGAAACTACAGTATGACTATTTATTGGTGTGTACTGTCAACTTCACACTGTAAATTAGATTACTGTAGGCGTACTGTAAAAATACTGTAGAATCTAGAGAATTACTGTAAATTTGGAGTCCTTAGACTTAGGCTTAGCACGTCTGACTGACTGATATTCCACACTCCCATGCTCTAATTCGATTCCATGCAACAATTATTCGAATCTGACTTAATATATTGACAATCCTTTGTGTCTTTCATTCCTTCATAAGTCGAAAAGTGGTTTGGTTTTGCTTTAGTTGATGTCGAGCCGAGTTGATGCTGACCTTTCCAACGTTAAAAAGAACCCATTATTTTTAAATCCCTTTTTCAACCATCAACTTAGAAGGTGGAATTCAAATTAGGAACCGTGTCAAAAATAAAATCATGTAAACGTTGAAATTTACACTTTTGAAACGTTTCCTTTTGAGTTTACACGAAATTTACACGTTTGTTTGTGTAGCAGTTTTTGTTCCTATGTTTTTGTATTCCGGTAGTAACAGCTATATGTTAACATTATCAAGCCCGTATGAACGCATAAAAAGTTAAGTTAAAGGTTTCTGTTCAGTTTGTTACAAAACTAGCTCACCTTGATGGCAACAGAATTGGGTACAAAAACTTCAAAACTAATCACTTCAAAACAGACCGCTTATATACCCGATTTCTACACGAGTTAAATCGTGTAAATATTTTTAGTTTTAGTCATATTTTTCAAATATTTCAAAATTTTCATATTTTCATATTTCAAATTTTAGTCATATTTTTCACACAGTTCCTTATGTTGTAAAGATAATTCTCACTCTTTTTACCAGGTTTTTATGCCAAAAGCTATATTTTATTAAATTTGTGAACTAAAGACTGATAAATTGTAGATGTCATGTAATTTCAGCGCATAACAGAGTAGCCACATGTCACATATCTTTTGGTAAATAAGAACCTCGAAAAGTATATAGTGATTTGCGACCCCTGAAACCCAGTTAGGTTATAAATGAAAACAATGTGTAATGAAATTACTGTTTCTGCTACTGTAATTGTTGTTTTATTCAGTAAAAAGGCTTTTCGCATTATTACAGCCTCACCCAGCAACTAGGAATAGGGTACTAGTAACTAGTATAATGTGGCCTTAGTAAAGAATAATCTAGGCCCTACCCGGAAATCTGTCAAAAAAGACTAATTTAGTGAGTTATTAATTGGTTCTGTTGAAGATCTCATGGCCAGTCCAGTTATATGTGACAGGTAATTGTATAAAGGATCAAGCTTTATTTGCTACTGTCAATTATAATCTGTACCTGCATTGTCTGTCTGTCAGAACTGCCAGAATTGCCTTAAAAATCACAATAATCTGGTTAATCATCAGGGCTTAATTAAGGTGTCATAACTGTGTTCCTGCGGCCGTATTGAGGCCCTCGAACTACACTAATTAGTGAATCTATTAGGTATTGGAATCAGTTAAAATGTGGGTAATTATCTAGTTTATCTCAACTCTTAGTGCAAGGATTCGAACCTTTGACCTTTTGCCCTCTTGTACGTGTGTGGGACGGCCGTACTGAGGCCACCCGCAATTGCACGAACCCCTATTATGGCAGCCTTGTGCAAGGGCAGTCGTAATTGAGACCCCCTTGCCTCCCCTGTCTTTGTCCTTCTTTCGTCAGCGTTGCGTAATGGCCAATTTTGGCATTATTCCACCTTAAACAACAAGAAAACACACATTATTTCACTCTAGTCGTACATTTACACAACAAACAAGAGCATTTACACAACATTAACAATTGTTCTTCTTTTAATTCCTGAAACAACAAAAAGTACAAGTTAATTACGCATTTTTAAATCCTGCATACTGTTTTAATTCCATTCTTTAGGGAGTTATTTAACTCCTCCCCTCTTTCTTCTCCCTTTTACGGGTCGGCCTTTCATCTTTAACCGCCCGTCTGTTTGTCTGGAGAGCGTGGAAAGCTCCCAGACCTTACGTGAACGAATGCCATTCATGCATTCATTCACGTAAGTCACACAATAGTGACCTTATAAGGGTCACCGCTGACCTCCCACCCACAAAAGGCTGAATCCAGCCTTTGCACTACTCAGTATAAACTTAGGTAGACAATAATATAAACGTACATACAATTATATACAGCAGTAATAGGTAACTAGGTAATTTACAATACTAGGTAGGTTAACTGTTTTAGTTTTAACTTAGGTACCTACGATTCTTACGTAATTTGTTTTTCATTTTCTCCGTCTTTTGGGTCCTTGATGGACCAAACAGGTGAGGTCCCTTTGCTTTCTACTAAGCAAAGGGAACCCTTTGTCTTGGCCGCAGGAGGACCAAGTTTTAAGAAAGATTGGAGTTTCTGTTTACTCCAAATTTATGGGCCCCAGCAGAGACCCCTAAAACTTGATACTAAAAATCCGGCCTTTGGCCTCCTTTCTGTCTGATTTAGGGGTCATCTGTTCCCATTAATTTGGGGTCCTCCAGCCGCCAGACGCGCCTGTGGGCTACCGTAGGTCACGACTCGGTAGCCCAATAGCAAAGCGTGATCATTTAAAAACACGCAATCAGAAGCCAGAAAGCTTAAGGCCAACCCCCTACTGGGGTCTCGACTGCAATTAGCAGTTTGCAGTCAGTGCTTGGCTGGCAGTCGGGGAGAGAGGTTGGTCTCTCTCCCCTTAGAAACATTTGCTTTACTATTAGCCCCACATTGTCCGTATGTATCCGGGAGAGGTGTGTCTTGCGCCGATTATACGGAGGCCTGGACTATAGCACCTCTCCCCTTCCACCCATTTCCCCTTAGGGTTTTTATTTCAGCAACTGCCAGTCAGGCACTCACGTTCCTGGCCGCCCCCGTGAGCCCATATGTCATCCTGAAGGCCACCCCCGTGCGATGTTTGAGAGTCGGCCTGGCCTGCCGCTCTCCCCTGCTGACCCGGATCTACACCCGGATCTCAGTCAGGGCGCCGAGCCCAAACAGCTGTTTCAGGCGGAAATGCAGAAGGTGGACAAGGAGCTTAGCCACCGACCGCCCTACTCTGATCCCTACCCGACGTTCAAGGCCTTCCCCACCATTGTGCTGATCCCGAACGAGGCCAAGCCTGTACAGTATCTGAAGGAACAGCCGGCCAGAGCAGCTCTGATCTGGAGCTGTTACGCCATCCGCAATGATGGCCTGCATTTCTTCCCGCAGGACCCGATTCCAATCCGGTCCTGTGAGGCGAGCCCAATTCCCCCGTTGACCCTGGAACGGGTCAAGGAAGGCCTGAATAATCCGCCGATCCGTCCCACTTCCAGCGAAGAATATAAGGCGAAGCGGCCTCAAAAGCCGTCACCCGTCTTCGCCAAGAAATTCAATCCCGCGCCTCCGAAACAGCCCGTCCGGGCTCAGGCCACCCGACCTCCGGCGAAGCGGTCTTCGCCTACCTCCACCCTTCCATCCCTGTTCAATCTGTCCCTTCATGAGCCCCCTAGCGGGCATCACTTCCAACAGGGCCCGGTCAGACCCAGCCGCCCACAACCAGGGCCTTCCCGGCTCAATAACAATAAAGCAGGTCCTCCCAGAAAGAGGTCCAGATGGAATTAAACCTGGACCGCTGCTAACTGTATCTGTTGTGCTGTCTGTTTGTATATAGTGTTGGACTGCCGTGTCTGTTGTTTATTTCAGGAAACAGTGCATTTTCGGTTTGGGAAGGGGAAGCATTCTAAAACTATCCGTTTCTAATACAGTTTCAAAACTATCTTTTTCAACAAGTCAAGGTATTTTCAGGCTTCGTATGAGAGCTCTTGCTCACTCTAGTGCTGTTAGGCACAATTTGAGTCTTATATAGACGGTTCTCTCCGGCACCCACTCCCCTGAGTAGTTCCACGCGCATTGATCTAAGAACTAACACATTTTTGGCCAATTTCAGCACGATTTCTTATGTTCACCTTATTTCAGAATCTGATGGATCCCTATTCAAAGAAATTTTCCGGCCCTGTTGTGGACACAGCGCCGACGCCTAGAGAACGCCAGGGAACAGCCGCTCGGCAGCCAGCCGCTGCCAATCTGGCCGCACGGCCCGGCCAACCTTCCGATCGGCCGCGACAAGTTCCCGAGGCCGACAACCGGGACGTGGGGGCTATCGTCAGGAACCTGCGCGAGGTTCGGATGGCCGCCATGGCTTCTACCCAATCTGACCGGCCCCGTCGCGCCCCAGAGGCGGCCGCCCGGCCCGTCAACTCCATCTTGCAGAACCTACGAGAGGTTCAAGCTGCTGCCCGGCAAATCGAAGCCGTGGGGCAACATCGCTCCCAACAAGCTAGAGCGCGAGAAAATCGGGCCAATGAGGCCCGCGACCTATCGCTCCGATCACAGGCGGCCCGCGCTCATCAGCCGGCCGCAGTGAACCAGCCGACGGACCGCCCTGCGGACCCTCGGCAACCGCTTCAATTGCCGCGCCGCAACCCTCTCCTGGATGAATCAGAGATCCCGGAGGAGGACGAAATTCCGCCAACCTTTGTCCCCTTGCACCTGGGCTCCCCGGTCCCCTTCAGTCGGGTCCAACAGGCCTGCCGGGATTGGGGAATCCCATCTTTCGGAAGTCCGGCTCCGTCGCCCGCTCCTCATCGGGCCCCGGTTCCCCGGAACCTTCCAGCGCCGGTCCCCCGCTATCCGCAGCCAGCTCCTGCACCGGCCCCCAGGCCTGATCTGAACCCCCCGCCATCCACGTGGCGGCGCACCCGCGCCAGCCCGCGAGAAGACCAGCAGCCGCGCCACGGATCCCATTTCCTGGCGTCGGCCTTCACACGACCTGCCGCTGCCCAGCCCGCTCGCCGGCAACCAGCCGCCGACTCCGAGGCTGCCGCAGCCGACTCATCTGATCCAGCCGGTGACTCCCGTCACTGGATCCGCTACTACAGTAACCCGAACCAGCATCCCGGCCACATCCCGGAAAATTACGGGGACGCTGCCAGCATCCTGCGGGAAATGCCGGCCCAGGACCCATATCCGTTGGGCTATTTTTATGGCCCCCTTCCTCATCCTGACTGCGCCGAAGCAATTGCCCTCCGGCATTTGCAGATTGAAAATGAGAACGCTTGCCCCCACGATCCCCGATTCCCCCTCCAGGTCCACATCAACTCTGAATTCCGCCAATATGTGCTCAAGTCGTTTCCCGGCTGGTCAACCCCCGGCGACAAGGCACAGTTCATTGGCCCATTGGAGGAGATGCGGAAAAATATCCTCCGCCTCCTGGACAATCCTTCCTTCAAAGCGGCGGACCGCTTTCCCATGGATCATCCCTATGGACCTGTCCCCAATTATTACACCAGGAACCAACGCCTGGCTAATATTCCGCCCCCCAAGTACACAACCACCCCTTTAAACTCGGGTAGGTTAGGAAGTGCGGGAAACGCGGCCTCCACAAGTCAAGGAGGAGCCGCCGCCCACCGTTATGGGCCAACTGAAGAGGCCCGCCCGCTTCACTCGCCCCCTCGTCCCCGGTCATTCTTCGGCACCACACACCTTCCCCCAGACTATTTCATTGCCTCAGGGAGTCCATACGCTCCCGCTCCCCCCGATCAGTCCTCTCCCGACGAGGAGAGTGATGACGATAATAACCCCTGGGGTTAAATTTTTTAGGAAAATGCACTGTAACTGAACTGTACAGTAACTGTACTGCTGTTGGGTACCGCTGTGAACTGCAGCAACTGTTTTCGTAATAAAAAATAAAAATACAAAAAATCCATATCCCAAAAATCCAAAAAAATCTATATTCCAAAAATACAAAAAAATCTGCCATTTTTTGTGTGCCTTTCTGTGTGCTTTTGCACGATTGTTTGTTTGTTTGTTTGTTTATTCGCCTGTCGCCCCTATTGGGCTGGTACTGAACTGTAAATGTTTTGAATCACTGTCTGAATCGTGTCTGTTTTGCCTTTTTAGGTTGTACTGTTTGTCGTATTGCTGCACTGTTATTTGATTGCTGTTAGAAGCATCTGTTTTGAATGGAACTTAGTTTCGAGTTTGCACGTTTAGAATGAATTTACCAAAAAAGGCATCCAAAAAGCTAACTCTCTGGCCAGAAAGTCCTGTGACCCTGTATAGCTGATTGAACCTGTTTTGTTGTGTTTTGTTATAAGTGTGCCTGTAAGTGTACTGTGAAGCTGGGCCCCCAGAGGCCACCAGATGTTGTTATGTGGGCTGTTTGAGACAGATGAGATGTTAAAGCTGAAAGCTAAAAGATAGGCAAGAAAAGCCAGAGCCCCACTGTTAGAAGTGTACTGTAACTGTGTAACTGTACTGTCTGTATTGATCCATTTGGAAAACAGCAGTGTTATTATGTTGTCGCCCAGAGCTAGATTTCGTGCCTAAAAGCGGGTGAACGCAGTATTTCGATTCCGAAAAGTATTAAGTAATTCCAGTCAGTAATCGTAGAAGCTGTTGTGAGAAAGATAGGGCGCAAGAATAGCCCCGAGTATTTTGCAGAATGTAATCATTATTGTGTTGTTACTATTCATTGAATCTGCCTGAAAGCATCGTGAAACGGAAATAGTAAATGACTGGAACTTTCAATTATTGCTAGAACAGGCAAGAAATCCCCTTCGGGAGCTAGAGCTCCAATTGTTGCCTCGATCGTATTGAGATCCGGCAAATGCACAGTATTGCGGTCGTATTGAGACCCTCTACTGGTTTCAGGTGCAACGAGTAATTCATTACCGGTTTTCCCATCGCAGAAAGAGTAAGACGATGGAAGGAAGGGAAGTTAGGAAATCTCATCACAGAGCGAGTAAGACGATGGATGAACATTAGGAAATCCCATCGCAGAGTGAGTAAGACGATGGATGACTGTTAGGAAATCCCATCGCAGAGCGAGTAAGACGATGGATGACTGTTAGGAAATCCCATCGCAGAGCGAGTAAGACGATGGATGACTGTTAGGAAATCCCATCGCAGAGCGAGTAAGACGATGGATGACTTTTAGGAAATCCCATCGCAGAGCGAGTAAGACGATGGACGAAGCGTTAGAATGCCCATCGCAGGAAGTAAGACGATGGAAGAAAAGAACAGAAAGAAAGAAAGCTGAAGTATCATTCATAAGCTATGAGCCAAGACTAATAGTTAGTCGTTAATGGGCATCAGTTAGGAGGCAGTTCATGTATTGAGTGACTGCCAATAGGATCTAGGAACACCCTCGAAGAATTGGGTGTAAGGTTTATACTGTTCAGCGTACGGAAAATATAGGGATACACATGAGGACCCCCAGAGAGAGAGTGTTAACGCAACTAGGTCAAGAGACTCTGTTCCAAACCCCCCCTGTGGACCATGAGATCGCATTGTGTATAATTGTGGAAGGGATGGGAAGCTTTTAATCTTTCCACGTTTTCCCCCCTAGTCGAAATATTACCCCTTTTTACTTGGTGAGGCTGTAATGAAATTACTGTTTCTGCTACTGTAATTGTTGTTTTATTCAGTAAAAAGGCGTTTCGCATTATTACAGCCTCACCCAGCAACTAGGAATAGGGTACTAGTAACTAGTATAAGGTGGCCTTAGTAAAGAATAATCTAGGCCCTACCCGGATTTCTGTCAAAAAAGACTAATTTAGTGAGTTATTAATTGGTTCTGTTGAAGATCTCATGGCCAGTCCAGTTATATGTGCCAGGTAATTGTATAAAGGATCAAGCTTTATTTGCTACTGTCAATTATAATCTGTACCTGCATTGTCTGTCTGTCAGAACTGCCAGAATTGCCTTAAAAATCACAATAATCTGGTTAATCATCAGGGCTTAATTAAGGTGTCATAACTGTGTTCCTGCGGCCGTATTGAGGCCCTCGAACTACACTAATTGGTGAATCTATTAGGTATTGGAATCAGTTAAAATGTGGGTAATTATCTAGTTTATCTCAACTCTTAGTGCAAGGATTCGAACCTTTGACTTTTTGCCCTCTTGTACGTGTGTGGGACGGCCGTACTGAGGCCACCCGCAATTGCACGAACCCCTATTATGGCAGCCTTGTGCAAGGGCAGTCGTAATTGAGACCCCCTTGCCTCCCCTGTCTTTGTCCTTCTTTCGTCAGCGTTGCGTAATGGCCAATTTTGGCATTATTCCACCTTAAACAACAAGAAAACACACATTATTTCACTCTAGTCGTACATTTACACAACAAACAAGAGCATTTACACAACATTAACAATTGTTCTTCTTTTAATTCCTGAAACAACAAAAAGTACAAGTTAATTACGCATTTTTAAATCCTACATACTGTTTTAATTCCATTCTTTAGGGAGTTATTTAACTCCTCCCCTCTTTCTTCTCCCTTTTACGGGTCGGCCTTTCATCTTTGACCGCCCGTCTGTTTGTCTGGAGAGCGTGGAAAGCTCCCAGACCTTACGTGAACGAATGCCATTCATGCATTCATTCACGTAAGTCACACAATAGTGACCTTATAAGGGTCACCGCTAACCTCCCACCCACAAAAGGCTGAATCCAGCCTTTGCACTACTCAGTATAAACTTAGGTAGACAATAATATAAACGTACATACAATTATATACAGTAGTAATAGGTAACTAGGTAATTTATAATACTAGGTAGGTTAACTGTTTTAGTTTTAACTTAGGTACCTACGATTCTTACGTAATTTGTTTTTCATTTTCTCCGTCTTTTGGGTCCTTGATGGACCAAACAGGTGAGGTCCCTTTGCTTTCTACTAAGCAAAGGGAACCCTTTGTCTTGGCCGCTGGAGGACCAAGTTTTAAGAAAGATTGGAGCTTCTGTTTACTCCATATTTATGGGCCCCAGCAGAGACCCCTAAAACTTGATACTAAAAATCCGGCCTTTGGCCTCCATTCTGTCTGATTTAGGGGTCATCTGTTCCCATTAATTTGGGGTCCTCCAGCCGCCAGACGCGCCTGTGGGCTACCGTAGGTCACGACTCGGTAGCCCAATAGCAAAGCGTGATCATTTAAAAACACCCAATCAGAAGCCAGAAAGCTTAAGGCCAACCCCCTACTGGGGTCTCGACTGCAATTAGCAGTTTGCAGTCAGTGCTTGGCTGGCAGTCGGGGAGAGAGGTTGGTCTCTCTCCCCTTAGAAACATTTGCTTTATTATTAGCCCCACATTGTCCGTATGTATCCGGGAGAGGTGTGTCTTGCGCCGATTATACGGAGGCCTGGACTATAGCACCTCTCCCCTTCCCCCCATTTCCCCTTAGGGTTTTTATTTCAGCAACTGCCAGCCAGGCACTCACGTTCCTGGCCGCCCCCGTGAGCCCATATGTCTGCGGACGGCTCACGGGGTGCACTGCTTCTGGCCCGGGGACCCTTATGCCTGAAAGGCGGTCCCCGGGTCTCACACTCTCACGATTTACCCGGGGTCTTCAGACCCCGGAAGACTCTTTTTCTTAACACTTTTCGGGCCCAGTGCCCATTATTTTATATAGTTGTAATTGTGAGGGTTTGGGCCTTTCGCCCCACCCTCTGGGGTATTTTGTAGTAAGATTTTGTATTTTTCTCAATTGGTTTGCGAGCAGTTGAACCTCGCAAACCACGTCAAAAGGCTTGTAAATCACTATTTTTCCCGTTACTGTCCTTTTCTAAAAAACGGCCCTTTTTTGGCCCAATTCACCATTACAAATCACCATGGGTTATCTTGCTCAAAAAACCCATCATTTTCGCCTTTTTCTAACCTTCCGGTTTTCACTGTAAAAGCCACTTTTAACTCCCAAAAACGACATAAACTTGGGTAGTTAGTTTTAAGGGAGGACCCTCACCTACCCACCTTGAGGAAGGGGAGTTAGGCCACTCCCCGGGAGTAGGTTTTTCAGGTTAGGGCCCCCTCAATCCCCACAGCCGGCAACTAGAGTTGCCGGCTATGTTTGTTGTCACAAGTCCAAAGCCACTGCTGTAATCTTATTTTGTGTTTTTAATCATTGCCGGACTAAAACATGAGGCTTCCCAAAACACTTTAAAAGCAGAAAACTCAACCTTTCTAATACCGTTCAATCTATTAATTATTAAGACGTTTATTGGGAAATACCGGCTTTCCTTTAATTAAAAGCTGTCCTTAGCATATTTTTGTAATAATTGCTGTAACAGCAATTATTGTCCCCATTGGCTTTTACACACACAGAGATACAAATAAAATACACGGGTGATCACGTGGGAATGGCCATTTCTGGGCCATTCCCGAACTATATTGCACTTTCACGCAACCGTAGCTAGTTATACGAATTAGTTAAGTTAGTATCTTGGGAATTAGCCCCATTTTAGTACTGTTAGGGCTGTACTTGTACTGTGTTGTCTGAATGCGACTCCTCACGTAAACTCCTCCAGTTGAGGTTGTGAGAGAAGTCAAGTATGCGTGAGGTGTGAATGTTGCGTAACTGTGTCTGAGTAATTGTGTTAGTAACTGTGAGTGCATGACTGAAACTGTATGCGTGGAATAGCGTAGTTACGACTGTCTGTGTGTCTACTGTTTAAATGAGCGTGTGAAAGTAGTGCACTAGTGTGTGTGAATCTGTATGAATGGAATTACGTCTATGTCTGCTGTGTGTTAATAATCGTATGAATGGGACTGCTCATGTAAACCCCTCGCGGAGGTCTTGAGTGTAGTCTGTAGGGAAGTAGTTAGTTAAACAATAATATTAAGCAGTAGTTAGGTATAATAACTAGGGCATTATAAACAGTTAGGTTAGGTTAAAAATAATAGTTTAATTAGGTGTTAGTCGGTTAGTAGTTATAGTTAGTGTTAGCAATTGTAGTTAGTACCAGTAATAGCGGTTTATTATAGTGTTAGTTAGGTTTGTTAATAATTGTTAGTTGTCATTAATATGTGAAATCCGGTTGTAGATTGACCCCCCAGAGGCCCGCGTAGGTCGCCTGCTTCAAGGGCGGGTCCTCTGCAAGAAAGGGGCAATTCACCTTTGTCCAGTTAGGTTTCTAGGCCCAGGTTAAGAGGGTTGGTAACCTCATTTGCATAATTGCGATAATATATTCTAGGCACCCAATGGTAGGTTACCAACCCAGGTTAGGGTTACAATTGTCGTCCTTAAGTCTAGTTAGGCCTGTAGGGTATGAAATAGGCCTCAGTTAGTACCAGGTAGTCCATAGTCGGTAGTAGTCAGTAATAAACGGTAGTATGTAACAGTATCCCGTCTAGTGGCCAGATTTGGGCCTTAATCAAGTATTAATCGTCAATTATAACAAATAGGTTACACTTCATATACTGGGTAATACGTAGTAATTAGATTAGGTCAGTTTAGCTGTAGTTTAGGTCTGTAATAGATACTGAGTAGTGCCTACGTGACTCCATGCCCGTGAGAGGCTCGGCCAGATCCTCATTTGCATATTTAGCCAAGTAGGCCGGAACGGCCCAAGCTTGGTCCTCTTCGTCCGTTTAGTCCTCAAAAACGTCAGCTTTCGTCTGTTTTCAATCTAAAAGCACAAAATAACGCATTACACATTACGCAATACACAATTCGGGTCCTGAACCCGCACGTGAAAGCCAATCGGTCCGGACAATAGTTGCTGGGGTTTTAATCCCCACCACCTCTGTTTCTAATGGGTTTTAACCCATTTGATTCAGGTAGCCGTTCAGTCTCTCCGCTGGAAGCGCGTCAGTTGCTACTGGAATCAGTCTGTCAGTCGCTCTAGTTGGGAAGTCTCAGTGCAGCTCGTTGCCAGTGTATCCTGTGTTTATCCTGTTCTGTGGTCTAGTAGTCAGAGGATCCGGAAGTAGATCCTATCGTATCCTGTTTTCTCAGTCTGCCCGTTGGAATTATCTGATTAGGTACTTGTTGGATGCGTTTTGGTGCAGTCTGAGGCGTAGCGTATAGCGGAGACGAAGAGAGCTGCCTGTTTCACTGTTGGGTCACCTTTTGAAACCAAAACATCTCGGTCTACGTTTGAACTCTAAAAAGAATCATGCTCAGTGAAAGCGGTACAGCTTATATCCTGATCCTCACCACTGAAGCCTCTCTTTGAACTTATTGACAATCTAGTCCAATATCTTGTATTAATTTTGAGATAATTATCTGAGGAAGCCGATCCGACCTTTCCGACAATAACCGACACTCTTCCCACCTGTAACTGTCATTATCCATTTCAGAGACCGGAACTCTTCTCGAAATTCAGTTATTCTGGGCAGTCAATTATACGGAGACGCCAGAGCAAAGCCAAACTCGCTCCCACCCGATTCGGATTATAAACAGTTGTTAATTAGTATACCCTGTGTGTGTGTGTGTGGTCCCGAAAGTTATTGTAAGGGACAGAGTCACAGTAGAGGCTAGCAAAGGAGCCTAAGAGTTGAGTTGAGTGAAAGCATATAGGATACCGGTCTAGTCAAGTTAGTCCTTAGCAGCACTAGAGTGTACTATACCTGAAGCAAGAGTACTGTAAAGACCCCGAAACCGGATAACCAGCCCTAACCGTGAAAGTACCAGTCAACCAAAACCAAAACGCAATTCTGGCAGACAGTATCTTGTAATACTGTTGATTGTAAAACCATAACTGCAGTGAATTGTTGTCTGCTGGAATCTGATAAACCTGTGTGTCTATTTTGTAATAATAAATAATTATCCTTTCAGCTGCTTCGGCTTTCGCGTCTATTTCAGAGATCCCCAACTCTATCCGTATTGAGGTTAGAGTTGAACCGACAGTCGCCCATAGAGACTATAAATCCCGATTCCCCTGTCTAAAACGAACTCACCCCGTTAGACCCCACTTCAGGTCAGCTATTGAGCCCTGGTTGTCAGCATACCACTACAGCCGGAGCATCAATCTAAGCGAAGATCCATCTTTGCGCGCCGACCTTGACTCGTGTCTTGGATCCTGTTCAGATCTAGCCTAGTCTAGCCTAGTCTATTCTAGCCCTAACCAACTACAAACGACCCCAAGCAGAACAAAAGTTTATTGGAGACACGACCCCCTCCAATACAGAGAAATCCAGCCCAGATCTGACAGAGTCTATTACAAATGTCAGTCAAAGAATTTCTGAAATTGTGGAGTTTTTAGAACTTAAACTTTCTCCAGAGTATTTTAGTCACCATTTTCCGCTTAGTGAAAGAGTGTATTAAGCAATATACAAAACTTATACTTTAAATGCATAATCAGGAGCTAAGCAATGGTCTGTAGACTTACTTCTCGGTATGCCCACCATTCGCAATATACAATGAATAAAGTTTTAAACAAAAAATCATACCGGGATTAGCTATCTTGTTGACGGACGCAGAAATCCGTCTTCATGAAGCACAGACAAATTGAATTCGGTGCATAGATCTGATCAACTTGGTGAATTTTCATTTTCATGTTTTCAGTTTCATCATTTTTCAGTGCAATGCGTATTGCGTCTGTCAAAACATTTTCAGTACACCATAAGGAGCGAGATTCCGAAGATTTGTCACACGAAATCCCCAGTCAGTTGAATTCCATTCTCTCGAGCACCTTTTCAGTATCTTCGCACGGTGACGTCTAACTTTAGGTGATCCTTTAGAGTCATCATATTTCGAGGGATACTTCTGAAACCACGCAGAAGTAGTGTTGACTTGCTGCAAACCTAGTGCAGTAATCAGAACTTGAATAGACTTGCAAACTGTTCTACGGTATCTCGTATAACGGTGAACCTCAAAATCTCTTGACAGATGCATAATTTGCGGAACTGTATAAATTTACCGGCAAATTGGAGTAAATTGCAAAACTGGGAGCGTGTTAGCAGTCACCGAGAGTAGTCTCACTCAACTATTTCCCTGGTGTGAGTGACATGCATGTGGATGATTGCTTTTTCCTAAAAAGAGATTGTTAGTGCAAAACGGTATTGACACCAACTTCACTCGTATAGTATAAAGAAAGTATAGATGAAATCTGCAACATTTTTACTGGGCATTTTCATAGCAAAACATTCGAAACTGGAATTTTAACGTTAAAATTTTCAAATTTAAAATTAAATTTAAATTAAATTTAAATTTAAACGTTAAATTTTAAACTTAGTTTATTTGAATAATTTGTTTAATTTCTATTTCAGGGAAAGGGAGAAATGAGGACCTACTGGCTTGCGTCTGCAGAAGACGTCTCCAGACATACAAGTGGATCAATTGAAAACTACTAATTTAGAGCTGACTAAACAGTAAATTATTTCCTTGTTGTTCATTTTATATATCTGCTAATGAACAGTAAAGCTGTTTCAATAACCTTGTATCTATAAAATTTTGATTTGACATGTTAAACCTATCAAAGAGACAATTGTTTCCTACAAACTTGATGCCGATTCGAAGCTTAGTTTGAACTAATAAACGAAGCCTGCAAAAACTTTAGCTCTTAAGGGGGGGGGGGATGGATTTCACTAAAAGTTGGAAAATCACAAATTGATTTCGCCGGTCAAAAACTTGACATGGCAAGCATACAAACTTTCATGCACTCTGAAAGCTACGTGCAAGCTACGGTGCCCAAACTTTGCAGATATATTTCTTACATATAGTGCTTTGATCCGTGCAAAATAATCTTTAGAATGTATACTTTTCTGTGTGATACGATCGAAATAAGAAAAATTGGACGTGGCAGGTCCTTGCGGGTGAAGGTCAACTAAGGTTTTATGAACTGTGGTTCTTCAAATGAGTCAACCTTTTTCCGATGCACTAAAGTATCTGTATCAACTTGTGTGTCAATTACGTTATTTCGTTAATCCTTGCGTTCATAGTGCTAGATTACGTTATCAATGCTATTGATGTTATTTGATGACATTTCGAAGATGTGAATCAATTACTCCATAGTGCTTAGGCAGAATGGTTGTAAAATTTCGCACATTACAAGTCAATGAGTGTACCAATACGTGCAAGGAACGATGGATGTGCAGCAAGACAGCTGTAAGCGCATTCTGGACGAAAAACGGATTTCATCTTCAGATTCAGCAGGTCAAAGAACCCCTATGAGTAAAAATGGAAAAAATCTCCGCGAAAAAAGATTTTTTGGCCCCATTTTTGCTGCACCTAGCTAGCTTTTCATGCCTAAAAATAAAGGTTATCTCTAAACAGAAAGTGAGCTAGCACAATAACCGGAGAACCAAAACCCTCGAAACTGAGTCTGATATAACTAGTAAAAAGCTGGGGTAGACTTGGGGCTGTCAATTTTATTAGATCGAAAACGGCTCACGGTCACATCGCAACATTTTTCAAATTTCAAAGTTTGACTTGGTATTGCTGAGGAAGGAAGCAACGCTCGAAAGCCGGAATACTTTTAAGATTTAGTACTAGTAACAGTTAATGTTTTATGGCAAAAATTTTCAGAATTGGTCAAATTATCTATCCAACAGAAGCAAACAAATCTTTTAAAAAGCTATTTCGAGCACCCAAATTTGCACTTCAGCGATCTGCTAGAATCGATGCGTGTTAGATATAATAATGCCCACTACGGATTATGTATTTAACCTTGATATGTTAGCTAATCATATGCCAAAAGGTAGGTCTTTCTGAACAAGTTGGGCAGAAACCGGTCGTAGCCCCCCCCCCTTAACAATCTAAAAGCATGCAGCATCAATGCAAAGAAAGAAGTTGCTCCGTTCCAAACATTTCCAATTTGTTCGTACATATGTTTGAATGTGACATTTTTGAGAATTTTCGGCTTTTCACATTATTTAGGTAAACCTGAATTGTGACACGCATTGCAAGTTCCTCAACAAAGAGGTTATTGATAGTTCGGGTTTGGGAATGGGAATCGGCCTTCAATCGCTTTAATCGCTTGAATTGCCAAACACAAAGCATGCACGCTGAGATTCGAAAGAAAATTATCAAATTGCGATCCGCTTGTACTGTCTCTTTTTTCACTGGTTTTGAGGCCTTCCGAGCAGGATAAAGTTTGTTTTAACTAAATAGAAAAAGTTTTGCTCCAGGTGAGGCTCGAACTCACAACCTCCGCATTGCTCAGCGAGTACTGCTTATAAGTACGTCGCGCTAACCGATTGCGCCACTGGAGCTTGATTTTTCTCGAGCTCATGCACATGCAGTCTAACGTGAATAATTTGCTTAAATCCGAAGTTCCGTTTAGGGATGCTGGCTGAGGCCTGGGGCCATATCACTTTCCGTTTCAGCTAATATATATGTACTGTTTCAATTTCAGATTCAACTTGCACTATGGTTTACAGCTACTGTCATAATTCAGTGAAAAGAAAGATTCTTTCTTTCTTTCTTTTCTTTCTTTCTTTCTTTCTTTTCTTTCTTTCTTTCTTTCTTTCTTTAAAGAAAGAAAGAAAGAAAGTTTCGCCATCATAAATTTGATGGACACATGTCCTACCAGCCTAGCGTACCTAACCTTCTGTCTTACGTAAACTCAATTGTCTAGTCCGCTAAAGTAGTGCTTAAGATGCATGTGTGTTAGAAGTAAAAACGAAGATCAAATATCACAACATTAGAGGTTCCTTTGAAATTGGCTTAGTTGACGGCAGCTGTCAAGTCAACAAGCTTCTACCTAAGATCACTGAGGTTTCTTTTATTGCGTAACTTTTCTTCTTTCTTTCTTTCTTTTTCTTTTCTTTCTTTCTTTCTTTCTTTAAATTTTTCTTTTTCTTCCACTGACATAAGACAGTAGCTGTAGTGTAGGTTTCCGCTTCCACAGCTGAAACCTACACTGAAGGGTGTGTACGTTTGCGAAAATAAACTTTTTGACGAACCAAAATAACAAAATAAAATAAAATAATAATAACAGAATCTGCGGCAACAAAAAATAAAAACAAATTTGGTGACACTGATTTTTTTAACGTATAAGAGTATAAGTATACATATAAGTTATATAGCCTCCTAATGCCCGAAAACAGTAATAATATTTGACGCAATTCTATGGCAAAAAGTTGCAAAACTTATAAAATGTTTTGTAATGATTAGTTTAATGTCAAACCGTTTTAAGATGTCCAAACAACTTTTGAAAACTTACATAAACCAACCCTGCAATCTGCAATTGCAATTGCAATGTCTGCCAGTTTCGCGTTTTGGAATTTCGCATTTTGCCGGTTTTGCTGAGAGCGAATGACAAATTCTGAGCAAACTGGGAATTCTAGTTTTTTTTCTCCATTCGTTCTATTTAACGGCTAAATTGTGTGGAATACATTTACTATTTCCATACAGCAGATTTAGCTCATAAATTTACCATTTTTTCTTGCGCTTACTCATACATACGTAGACGTAGGAAGGTTTATTTGGTCTACACTGAATGCTCTCAATTTATTCAGTTTTTTAAACTAAACTGCAGGTTTAACTAATCTCCGTAGAAAGGGAACACTGATAGATAGTGCTAAGTGAGCGATTTATATTTAACCTAGCCTATTTTAACCTGAACCCAACCTCGAATCAGTTAAGGAGCGGACCTCAAGTTTAAGACGAAGTCTAATTTTAATTGAAGCCTAAATTAGACCATTTTCATCGCATTAAATTACCTGATTAAAAAAGGAAACTTCAAAAAAACAGTCGTTTGGTGGAACTCGAACCTGCGGCTTTTTACTTGACGCACAGACGCTCTGAACAACTGAGCCACAGGAGATTTAGCGAAATACACTGAGTGTTATTGAAATCAGAATCCTTTACCCTAAAAACAAGGTTTTGCCTGAGTTAAATCCTTTCAACTTCATCTTTCAACTTATAGTTCGGTTGTGGCAGATTCCTAGGCAGAATTACAGAACCGTGGGGGGGATTTTATAACACTAATTTCAGCATTTCGACGCGACCAAGTCACCATTTATTGGCGATTGATTCCGAAATTTTCGAAAAACCAGAATTTCGAAATTAAGAAAAGTCCCACATAAATTTGACAGTTTGCAATTAACTTTCCAAAGAGTTGCTGACTAATTGCAAATCCTGCTTGCGTGAGGTTGCAAAAGGTTTTGCAACTTTTCTGCAATGAGTCACTGTTACAATAGTTGAAACTTTTTCCGTCAAACCTTCTGTTTAAACTGTGGTAAACCATCGTGCAATCGCTTTTCATTTATTATACACATACGTACTTTCAAGGGACAGTCCTGTTTACAAAGTTGGATGATTTTTTTGCCAAAGTCTGCCAAACTTTAGCATCTATACACTGAAAGTCAAGTTTTCGTTTAGCTGAAACTTTGCGTTGTGATAATGCCGTATGCCAGCATTTTGTGCATTTCGTAATTTAGTGGTTTTTTCTGACAGAATTTTGCCAATATTTGCCACCTATTTGAGGCTTACTGGATGCCTTTAAACGACCTTTTTGGTTAAAATGAAAGCTTGCACTTAAATTGATGTTTCAGTTAAGCATATGCATATTGGATTTCTAAAATGACAACTATTTTGACTTCGCCAACAACTTTCTTTACTAATTTCTGAAACGCAAAGAGGCTTGTGGGTGGTTCTGGAGTTAATACTTCTAAATGATTTTCGTATAATAGTGAGTAGGATTGGATTACTAAAGAATACACAGTTATTAGACACAATTAATTTATAATAATAATAATAATGGCTGAGAATAATTGCCAAGTTTCTCTGCCAAACATTTTTCAATTTGAGAGTATTCCCAGTTTTTTCTTTATTTTTCTTTATTACTTTCCTTTGGTGACTTTTTATTTTCAGTTTTCGTTTTCCAGAATTGAGTTTCATATTTTATTGCTTCGCAATTTCTTCTTTATTAGTTAATCTTTGTTGATTTTTGATGTTTCATTTTCCATTTTCCACTATTCAATTTCATAAGAAAAGCAATTATGCATTAACAGTAAGTAAGATTATGACAATGAATTTAATTTTTCATTAGATATTCGATTTTTGAGCAAAACACTATTTAGCAGACATCCACGTGCGCGTCTAGTGGTGTTCTGTTGGTGTTTAGGTACAACTTGACACGACCTTTCCACGCTGCTATTTAGGTACTGCTTTGAAAAAACATACTTAAAACTGCTACGAAAAGTAAATGTCATGGTATTCCTGTAAATAAACACATATATTGTTTGAATGAAATTAGGAACGGTTTAGAATTTTGCTTACGTTTGATTATGATTTTATTTTTATTATATTTTTTATAAATTTTTTTTAGATTATTTAGATATTCTATATGCTATCAACCTACCTAATATTTATCTGAAATTATTGTTATTATTCATTGAAAGCCCAGGCTTGAAAAACTTTAGGTTAAAAATCTGTGGAAGTCTATTTAAGGATATTTATTCAATTTCGGTAAGTTTATTTATCAGTAATTAAACTAAGCTGTGTGATGGACGCTTAAAATTATTTACAACTAACAATTATAATAGCTATTGTAGCTATTGTAATAGCTATTATAATAGCTCTAATAACTATTGTACTTATAATAATTCAATAAATTAATTGGTACTAAATTAAGGTTTTGAGATGAAGATTAAGTTATTATTTGCTGCCTATAGAGAGGTATTTTATGTGCAATACTAACATGTGCATTGCAGCACGGCAATACTTGCACGACGCAAAGTGCGTGCACTTAGTGCGCCAATATTACAAAAATATAGCCAAATTATCACATCATTTAGTCCTGAAAAACACTTATGTGGGATTCGAACCTCGGACCTTCGGCTTGATATTCCCGCCGTTCTACCAACTGAGCTACCGAGATCACAGATCATTCAGGCTGTGAAGTTGCCACGAATGAAATCCAAATCCGGTTTTATCGCAACGCAGAGCTGATAACCAGATTCCTGAAATAATTAGAAGGTCACAGTTGCCCGAAACAATCAATGTAAATTGCTTCAGTCCCCGGGGTCTAAGCCTGGCTAATCTGACTTTAATTATGCCAAAGTTCGGTTGGTTTTGAGGTACAGCCGGGGTTCACCCCATTTATTTGTGAAATTTGGACTATACATTTACCCCGCCCCTCCTCCCACAATTGACTCAATGTTTTGGATATTTTCTCATCGGAAGTTTAGGGTAAGGGTTCACTACTAGGAGCCTATGCTTTTGTTTGCAAGTGTGCAAAGGTGTGCAGTTTAGTGGTGTGTGCTTATGTGCAAGTTTGTTGAAGTCTAACTCTGATAAAATAAACGTACAATTCTGGTTTGGTACAATACAAACCAGGTTTTGGAAGATTATCTCTTTTTGGTGCACAAAGTTTTAAATGCCTACTTACATAGTACCTACTACTTACAGTTAGTTGTGCCCATTCGGTGAAAAGAAAGCCGGTTTGGGTCAACTTTTCCACTGCCTCTAAACATTTTACATCGTCTCCGTATTATGCAGACAGCCAAAGAGAGATAATAATAGTTAATTAATTAGTTAATTAATTAATTAGTTAAATAGTTAATTAATAATAGATAATAGTTCAATTAAACTTATGCTAGCTAAACTAGGGTCTGTAGCTAAACTTTGTACGAAATCCTATAATACTACGCTTGCATAGGTCCTACCATGCATTAAGTTAAGACTAGATTAAAACAATTATGGGAACAGCAAGGAACAAAATCTGACAACTGTTTACAAAAACAAATATAGGCTAACCAACCAAAGTATATAATAAATCTGCTCCAATTTCGCCTATAATTTGGCTCAAAAATTCAGATTTTATTTTTTCTGGGTAGCGGTTGATATATATTTTTGTCTAGTACAGCCAGACAGAGACTATTAATTTAATTTCGGCTGGTTTAGGCTGTCATATAAATTTTCAGTTATATTTATGTTCCAATCCGTATTATGCAGCTTAGCATGAAAACTAATGATGAATTGTAACCCAAATACTGTTGAAAAGTTAGACTAAGTGTACCGCTTAATGTGATTGAATGCTTAATTGAGGTTCATGGGTGTTTCATGAATTTCTGCAGTTCCAACCATACGTGTCCTTCCGGGGGGGGGGGGGGGGGCTGGTGATGGTTGTTTTGGGGTCACCCACCAAAACCTGAAGCTCCCCCCCAGAATCCAGTTTTACCGTTTTTATGACAAAAACCGGACTTTTTTCACCCCTCCCTGAAAATTCCTTTCCAGCAAATGTCTGGTCCTAACCTCAACCCCACCCATGGCCTAAACCGAACTTCTTTATTTATGTTTACTGAGCAAACCTTTGACCAAAGCGTAGCACAATCAATCCGATTTTTTTAAGTATTTTTCACCAAAACCTGTGACGGAATCGGATTATATTCAGCAGTTAGGTTATACACACTTAATTTTTTTCTAATCCGGAGATTCTAGGTTCAATTTCTACCTTCACGACCAATTTACTGGCAATTTTCGACAGGTTTTCGGATTTTCGTCAATGCGAAGGCACTTCCCAATTCTACTTTAATGGTTTATGAGCCCAAAAGAGGGGAGTCTCACAGCAGTTTCTGAGACCAAATTTGCGGAACCAATTCCTTTCCTGGTTTTCCGTTTGAAGTCCAAGTCACAGCTTTATGCCCAGAAAATGGGGAATAATTGAAACAGACTTAATGTCAAGTCTGAAAATGCTCATTTCAGGCGAAAACTGACGCCTGAAAAAACCCCCCTCTTTACCAAGCTCAAAAAATTCCGGCCCTCCCACTTAATGGGGTGTTTCACAAAAAATTATGATATACCTTATCTGTGGGTATACTTCCCTTTTCTGCCTAAATAGCCATAGGAAATGGGTGCTGATGTTTTCCGGAAAGTTCCGTCATTTTACTGACAGTACAGGCAATTTTAGACATTTCTGGTCTAATTTTTGATCATGTCAGAACTGGTTTCGGGGGCACTTAAGACCCACAAATTGCGGTTGACAGCAAATCGGACTTGATGGAAGGCAGAATTGCGTCAGTCTGACGCAAAATTGAGTCTCACTTTTGTCATGTCAGTGTGGAGGTTGAACTTATTTCTGAATTGCGGTGCATTCAGAAACGTGTCACTACAGTTTTGGTTCGAATTCAGGCTTAAGCTTGGTTCGATTGCTAGAGCGTTAGGCCAGCCAACCAAAGGCTGTGGATTTCAGCCCCATCTAAGTCTTCAATTTTGATTTATGCTTGAGGTACTCTGTCACCTCTATATCGTAGCGAATCGTAACAGGTTCTTAACAGGCTTAGAAACAATTGCACTAGGTTGTTTCGACAAAGCTTGATCGAATTGTTTTCTTAAACCGCATTCTGTCAACACAACATTTGGTGGTGGTTTCAAACCTCAGCAAACTTTTTCGCTAAAGATTTTCGTTCGAAAATTCGACTTCACAGTTCTTGTGCTCATTATTAAAGGGTTTCATGTTGGCATTGAACTTCTATATGCGTTGTAGGTTCACTTTTTCAGACTGGCCAAAAAGCTCCGTCTTTGCCGGGAATCGAACCAGGGACCTCTCGCTTCGCAGACGACAGTGCTAACCACTACACCACAGAGATCGCTAACCTTAAATAACACTGGTGCTCTCTCTACAACAATAATTCTTTGCCAGCCTAAAGTTACAGCACAGTTACACCATCACTAGCACACCTGTGCAAACAGTTTTGATAAGGAGGGTTGGAAGCGTTGTGGGTCCTCTGAAAACCCCATGAAAAATTAACCTGCAGAGGGTTAAATTTGCCAATTTCGGCGTCATTTTTCAATGCCTACCTGCCTACATATCACTGAAGAAAAACTATACAGCTTTTATTTGAGCCGGAGAATCTGCCGGTTGGGTTTCGAGGTAGGTAACAAGTTAACATCAACAATTCCAATTCAGTTAGTCAGCAGAGCAGAATAGGGTTCAACCTGACTTGTTCCCCCAATTTCCCGGCAGGCTGGCTCTTAGCACAACCTGATTAGTAGCTTTTATCAGACTAACACGAATACTGGGGCCCCCTCCCGTTATTGGAATCACAAAATTATTTTTCATTCCAAGCCCCCCCCGTTGCCCCTACTTCTTCATAAGCTGAAGTCCTTAATGATGTACAAGTCAAGTTGCCTTGCTTTGCTGGACTTCGCACTTAATGTCGAAAATTACATAGGAGAGAGTCTTTTCTCTGTGGGTTCCTTCTAAAGTATGTGCTAATTTTTACCTCATACCTTATGATTATCTGTCGCGCTGAATTGTTTTTCCAATCATAAGCTTTGTTGCGTAAAATTGCTTTGTTGTGGTGGCAAAAGTTGGTCTAATCTAACGCTAAAGGAATGATTTAACTCTATACATGTGGGAAGGCAAAGTTTTCACCTCGTTTTCGCGTTGCACGTCAGAAAAAAATGGGTGAATTTTTACTATCCCTACATGGATAAACTTTTTCTGAAGCTTGAAAAATAATGAAAATTTTTCAGCAAAAATATATGCTTAAAGTAGAGTAGACATAAACTTAAAGTCTTTATCAACTGGTATTCTCTCACTATGGGCTTGGCTTTAACTTTTTCCGAAAAACGAATCAATTCACTTTAAAGCATTTCAGTTTTAACACTCCTTACATGGGTCAACAACAAGGCTTTTTTTGCAATCCACAACAAAATGTTCACACCACGAAAATGTGTCCACAAACATTTGTAGTTTGTAATTTTGGTTTGACTTCACAGGTTGTCTTGTCGTAGAGGCTGTTGTTAATTGTAAAATTATATCAGAACTTCCAGTTGTTCCATAAAAAGAGATCATGCTACGCAAGTGCTTCCTTTTGATTCCAGTTTCGATACAGGACAAGTTGTTGTGTCATAAACTTTTGCCTTTCAAAATAGCAAGTTTGACGTTGTATTTTGTAATAGACCATGTTTTAAAACCCAACGTACAATATTGAGGTGTATCAACAACAACATTTTATAGACCTCCAAAGCGGAAAATTTCACTCAGCCTATTCTATGTGTTGTGTTTGAACATTTTTCGTGCTGATCTGATCTCTGAATCCTGATTTCAACCTTTCACACATTTCTCTGTCTGTTAAACAATAACTCAACTTTTGATCCCATTTAGCGTCGCTTCTTCTTGTATTTCCTGCCATCAGTAGGGAACCGAGTTCATATTAGGAAGACGACAGCAACGGTTCAATAGTAAATTTCAATTTCAGATCTACAAAATCTGATCTCCATGACAACTCTTCGTTAGCATTTTCGTCCTCAAAATTCCCATCAAATAGGCTCATTTGTTTGAGCAAAAGTCTAGATTAGCATGCGCACTGAAAAAGCACCCAGTTTTTGATAGGTGTATGCAGACATGTGCAGGAGGGGAAGTTTTGGGGGGGGGGGTGAAGGGCGGCCGACGGCCGCCGAAAAACCGGATTTTTCCGGTTTTTTACCGGAAAAATCCGGATTCTGGGGGGGTGAGGGATCCCTCTGGGGGGGGGGGAGGTGAAAAACCCCCCAAACCCCCCCCCAAGCACACGTATGGGTGTATGTTAGAATGATCCATGTATAAGTTAGGCAAATCTTTTACTGCGTCAAAATGTGATTCTGGGCAGAAATCTTTTGGAAATGTGTGATTTGCACTTCCTACTTAACGCATTTTTTGCAGATTTTCTCTACTGCGATTCGAATCCGAGACGATTCGCTCCGTAGGCTAGAATTGTGAAGGTTAACATCATTTAAAATTCCTACTAAAATTAAATTTCAAACTAAAATTAAAATAATTAAAAAATTAATATTCCTAATTGGGGTTTAGCATGTCTGTGTACTATACATATTTAAAATTGTGGTCACGCTTTGAATTTTTATGATGTTACCCAATTTCCATTGGACTTATCATTTGTACTTCTATAAACTGCATTTCTAATATTTCGCGAAGTATTAGAAAATTGAAAACTTGCTTATAGCTTCCGTTATTTCAATAATTTTTAGTATTTTTAATTTGGTAGCTTTAAAAATTTTTAATATCCAAATATTTTCCGTTTCTGTTTCTGTACTTATGCATAAACTGTCTCTAGGATAGTTATGACGAATTAGTGTGAACATAAACATTAATATTCCTACACAGCTTTTATTTCATAATTATCAATAAATCCCTATTAATACTTCTTTCCCTAATTCTACATGTGCTTTAATTCCTTAAAAACTCATCTCATGTTGAATTTCAAAGACAGCGCAACTTAGAGTAGATCCATTTTCTGTGTTCAACTTGTTCAACTGTAAGACTAACGAGCTTATAGAGGCTGTACCCCGGGGGGAAACCCCCTACCCAAAATTCTACTTCCAAATTTCTTTGTCCATTCAAGAATTTCAGTCCAACTACGCATTGATGGATTAGGCCAATTGTTTAGGACAGACAATTTCTGAATTTGCCCTCTGAAAATGATGTCTCCAAATTCATGAATTGCTAATTTGTCCAAAAAAGGCTTAGAAAAAGCCCTGAGCTCCTGCTAATCTTGTGGTAGTACGCATTTTTGCTGAGGCTACAAATTAGCATTCTAGTTAAGTTGAGATGCATATTTTGCTGACCGGTAGAGGCTTGTCGCCAGGTTTCTGCTGCAGACAATGTCAGCAGTTTAGGACAATGTTGCAATACTTGGTTGAGAGCAGGTAATGGACATGGCGGGTGAAAAAGGTCCCTCTGTGTCCATGTCTGTACTAGAGTTGTTGACCGGCCTAGGAAAACCCGGCCGGCCGGGCCCACTATGCCGCCAGTCCGGCCGGCCGGGCCAGAAGCAGGTTTGAAACCAATTTCTTAATTTCTGAAATACATATGCCTTCTAAAACAAATCTTCTGACAGCAGCGGACATTTCCTTCCCTTCCTATCTGAGACTTGACCACCCTTCCGACCCTATTCTGCTGCCAGTGGTTTTTATACCAACTGCCTTCCAAGTAGGCACCTATAGATTTCAGCCAACCTAAGTCTCTACAGGTATGCGGTGGGCAACTTGTGTTGGATACAACAACGCTGGTTGCCCTGGGCGAGACTGTAATAACCGTACGCCGGCTTGGCTTGGGGACCATGTTTTCTATCCGTAGTCTTCGTCTCTCCGCCTCTTGTCCGTTTGCGGTCTGCGGACAGAAACACCTGGCAGGCCTCACATGGAGCCTAAACGGTGTCGAGCCCTCACCAAAAAGCCCCTTCTTGGCCAGGCTAACTGCTTTAGAATTACAAATTAAGACTTGTATTTCAATCCGTTTATTAGTTCACTTCTGCGGCTGAGTGGTAGAACGTTGTGAGTTCGAACCCCGCTTCAAGGAAAGTTTTTGAAATTTCTACTGCTGCTAAATTCTTAGCTTTATTATTATAGTAGTTTGGGAAAGAAAACAAGGACCGAGGCTTCAAATTTGGGGTGGTAATCTTTATATGGCTTTGGTAGCATTTAATTATTTAATTTAAATTTCGTTTTATTTAAAATTTTTGATTTAAGGTTGCAACACACTGAGGCGTGCAACAGTGCAAGTTTTGCGAATGTTGCAAAGACAGTAGTCTCAATTAAAGTTAAGGGTGTTAACAAGATTTCTTAAAGGGTTATATAGATAACCAGCTGCAGTTCCCAATCAGGCTGATCAATTTTATGAAATTCTTTTTTGACTTCCAGTTTTTTCAGGAAATTTGCAGGGAAAAACAGCTGATTTGATTTTTAATCTAGAAATCCATTCTGTGGTCCTCAAAACCGAGCCAAAGCTCAAGCTTTCACTTAAATTGGATTTAATCTCGCCCAAAATCTGTCAGTCATGTCAGTTTTCTGCAATTTTTTCGACTTTTTCCCATCACCTTTTCTTTGGGTTTATCCTTTTTCTTCTGCCCCCTGTTGTAATGACGAGGGACAAACGACAAAAGCAGAAGGTCTTCAATGGGGACAGGAGGAGAGGGGGGAATCTCAATTATTTATCCCTTAGGAAGTCTATCCAATTAACTCTAAGGGTCTTCTAGATTGACAAAATCCTTCCGATTTCTTTTCTACTAATCCGTCTTCCCTTTTTCTTTTTGCAGGTTTCTGGAATTTGACAAGTGGCTCACTGAGTCCAAATGTCTGCACTTTTGTTGGCTCTAAATACCTCCCCTATCCATGTCTTTTGTGAATGGTTGAAATGAGGATTGAAAGCTTCTGTCCTCTGGGTGGGACTCGAACCTGCGGTCTTCTGCTTAACGCGCCGACGCTCTACCAACTGAGCCACAACAGGAACTGAAGTTGGGCTGATCTCGAAATTAGCTAAAAATTACGAGAATTTACATATTCTTAGAGGATTATTGAAAATTAGAATTAGAATTTAGAACAAACAGTCACTTAATGTAATGAGTAACTGAATGCTGTTACGTTCTTTCGAATTAATTAATTTTTAATCACTGGCGAAGCAGGACGACACAACTCCCAATCAGAGATCTGTCGTGGAGTGAAGTAAACCAAAAGCCAGAGTTGTAGCAAGAGTACATAATACATAAGAGTGTGACAGCTGAAAGATAAGGAGAGCAAGCACAAGATGGGAGGCGTCAGGCTTTAGCATTTAGGTGGGAAAGGGTACGAGGGAGGTTCAGCTTTGCCGTCAGGTTGGAAAGTAAACAATTGGCCCTGCCGGGGATGGACCACGGCCCTTCTGCTTCAAAGTCAGACATGCTAACCACTATACGACTGGGCCATCAGCTAAACGCTCATATCTGGCTTGTCAATTTTTTCCTATGCCCGCTTCCCTAACATGGGGGGACGGGGTCACTTTTCAGTGTCCTTACATCATGAACAAGCTGCTAATAGAAATTCTGTCAGCTGTCAAACTCTTATTTATTATGTACAACATTTTAAGTTGTGTCTGAATCACGAGATACATACTTCATACGACTTAGGTAAAAAGCAAAATCACCAATTTTTACTTCCGCTTTTTTCATAAGATCAGTTTTTCCAATTAGAATTTCACTAACAACTTTCGCAGTGATTTTTGGCTATAATGATATTCCACAGGATGCAAGCAAAATTGGCGAAATTTGCGGTTAATTTCTACTTGCAGTCTATGGACGCGTGAATGCAGGCTAAAAACTGACGCAAAAGTGCAAAACATTCCTATTAGAGTTGTGTGCTTGATAATCGTTTGCAATTTACTGCAAACGAATTTTTTGCGCAAATCAACAAAAGCATATAAGCTGCATTTAATTTAGCGGTTTTCATACCACCATGAAATCTAGTTTCGCTGACGCCTAGCAAAACCCGATACGTTTTTGGTTTCAAATCTGGTTTCACAGCTTTAGCACCGTATTGGTACATTCCATCAAGTTGCTGCTCCAGGCTTTTCAAACCGATGGAT
>JASAND010025677.1:0-33291 GCA_030248195.1 Trissonchulus latispiculum
AGAGCTGTTGGGAAACTGGACTTCTCAACGGCGATGATGATGACTATCATCCTAGATGGAGTCATAAATTGAATAAGTCAGAAACGGTGAATGCCAGCTCACCTTGGATATACAAGGCAAGAAATTCAAACATTCAACTTAGCAGACAAGAAAGCTATTCAATCCGCCAATCAATCAATCAATCAGTCAATCAAACCTGTAGTCAGGAAAGCCAGTCAATCAGTCATCAATCAGTTCAACCAGCGAGTTAATCAGTTATATAATCAACGAATCAACAGAACCCTAATTGTGAATGATTGAATGTCTTAATGATAATTTGAATTGGTGAAATAATTGAAGGGTTAATTAAGACACGGATATACCGAGTGGTATATCGATTAACTGGCACTTGACGATTCCTATAATGGTTAAGGCTTAGTTTTATCACTTTTGTTATTTTAGAATGCATTCCAACTGAAGGGATCGCCCATCACCGGCAGACTGCGAACATATGGAGGCGGAGGTTACGTCTTTTCTCTATCGAGATCTTATTTTCAAGTAATTAGGTTTTGTAATGTTTTCAAATGTGTATAGCTTCAAGCATAGTAGTCTGCATTTAAAATCCAGAACCAAATCAGTTAGTGTGCAGTGAGAGAGTGTGCTTTGAGATTAGTAAAAATTTTATTAAGTAAAGGTACATATAATCCTTTATTTAGACATTTATAAATAGTGAAATAAATAACCTGCTGGATACAATTTTTAGACAGTAAAGGCAATGGACGGATTGATGAATTCGAACTGGATCGATGATCGAACGGAAGCAGTATTGATCGAATTCTCTCTCTATAATCCGAACATCAATTTATTCAGCTCTGTCGTTATTGGTGCAGAATTTTCACCAACTGGAGCCATCTTCCCATTTGAAATTATTCGCGTAAGTATTTGTGTGTGATACTGAATCATCGCAAAAACAGAATAAATGTGATATACGTATATTATACGAAATGATAGTTAGAATAACGGCACTAAAATTGGGTCTTATCTCGATTCCCCCCACCACTCAAAATCCTTACAACTTGGCCAAATGCTCTAAAATTTGGTGTGGGTATGTTTCGACCACGCTGAGTTCAAATATCGCAAAATTTTTCGATTTCGCGAAATTAGATTTTTTCGATTTCTTAAGACCGCAATCAGTAATCTTGTGCAACGGAAAGTAACTTGCTCATTACTGATTACTGATTGCTGATTATTGATTACTGATTAAAAGTTGGTGCAACAGGGCCCTGGTCAAATGACCACGGGCCAAACTGGACAGAAGTTAAAGTACTGGCCAAAGAAAGAAACTTAAGAAAGAGAGAGGTTAAAGAAACAATAGAAATGAGAAGACCGGGTGCGCTGACTTATAGTCAACCAAGCAATTGATATAAGTGATATCTGACTAACGTAGGCGGCAACATCAAAGGAAGGTCCCCTGGGTAGTATTGTGGTAATGTTACACAGGAGTGGCGCGTAAGGTCACGGATCAAATCCCGTACCACCTGTTTCCCAACAGCCCTCTGAAGGGCTACCAGCCTGAAGACGCCCATCGGCCATCGGTAAAGATGGGCGAAACGTAGCGTCCCTAAATTTTAAAGCCGTGGCAAGTAAAGGCCAATCATCTACTCTTGGATATGAAACCCCACGAAGAACATTACGGATAAAATTTGCCTAGGTTGATGTTTTGCGGTAAAGTACAGCGTAAACGTTTTGTCTATAGGAAATTGTCGAAAATTGGCGAAATCAACAGGGGGAAGACTAGTTTGTGACACTCCCTTGTGGCGAGGGTGTGCAAATAATTCCAATATAAATCCTAAAATACCATGTTTATAATTACTGTCATTTTGGCTTAGTTTCTAGAATTTTCTAACATTTTCGGACAAAAAATCACGTTTGCATTAAAGCGTACGAACATACATACAAAGGATACGCATCATCACGAAAATTTGATGCGTTTGTTAGTTTAAGCGGAACTCCTTCTGCACACATGTGCGAAGCACAGCTACGATAAGACCCCATTAATAAGAAGATAGAACATTGTGTTTTTGGCAAAACCATAAGCAAGACATGGCAAGGCCTTACCAAAAACGTGTCACTGCAGTCTTGGTTCCAGTTTATATTTTACCTTGGTTCGATGGTGTTTAAGGGGGGGGTCACATTTTTGCCGATTTTTCGACCATCTCCGATTTTGCTCATTTTCACATATTTTGTAGTCCCCATGGGTCCGCGAAACAAGACAAGCATAGGATAACGTGGGGGGGGGAATGGGGGGGGGTGCAGACCCCCCCCAGACCGACAAAAAACGGGTAGACCCCCTCAGCGAAAAGGAAAAAAGGGCAGACCCTCTCGTCCAGACAGGAAAAAGGGTAGACCCCTCAGCGATTTTTACTAAAAATAGGTACTTTTTTAGCAAATTTCAGCGATTTTTTCAAAAACGTTTTTAAAAATCGCTAAAAATTGTCATTTTTTACTAATTTTTGATCAAAAACGTTAAAAATTCGCAATTTTTGCTAATTTCGGGGCAGACCCCCTTAAAATTTTGGAATTTTTCAGGGGTAGACCCCTCGCCGAGGTCGGGGTAGACCCCCCCCAGAATCAGACCCCGTGTTAATGTATGAAGACAAGATGTTTTGCGAAATATTGCTTATATCGTTCTGTACAGGCCCTCATAGGTGACCTCGACATGTGTTAAACATTGGAAAATGAAAAAGTTAGGTTAAAAAGTTTATGGCAGAAAAATTTTTCGCTGTATAAGAGCCAGAGCTCTGAAACCTTTTCAGAACCATTAAGAACATGTTGTAGAGTGCAGCTATCTCCTCTAAAGCGATTCTGTTGAGTATTGGATTTTTGGCGAATTTTTAAAGTCAGAATTTTGGAAAATCGGCCATTTTTGGACCATGAAAAACAGGACCTACGGTACTCTTTTGCTTGTCCTGAACGATTGGCAAAAACTACAGAAACGGCCAATAGGTAGCTGCACTCTACGCGTAAAACCACGCCTTATGAAAGTATTCGCATGTTTCTATCATCTACAGTAAGCTCAAAAAACTTGCCATAAAAACAGCAAATTTTGTCCGCCAAACACCACGCCTTATGAAAGTATTCGCATGTTTCTATCATCTACAGTAAGCTCAAAAAACTTGCACAAAAACAGCAAAAATGGCCATTTTCCATAATTTTCACATTCTTTTGATAATTTCTCACTTATGTGGTAAAAATCACCAAACTTGGCAAATTAATTAATATATCCATGTCTGTCACATAATGTGGCCAAAACAAATGCGTCAATATTGAACATGACTGCTGTGGCGGCACCTTTGATCTTTATAGGTGAAAAATGTCAATTTTAAAATTTTTCCAAATATAGACAAATTGGCTATCAATCGATAGCTAATGGAACGAGGAGCAACTTTTCTCATAGAACCATGGGTCTAAAATGTTGTCTGTGCAAGATAAAACGAGTTAAATTTATACTGGGCAGTCCTGCAAGGTTAGGTCAGTGAATCACTCAAGCATGCGTTATGAACGTCTGGATAGCTGGCCTTGAGCCACGTCTGCACTTAAATATTACCTTAGTAAAGGCTTTAATTTGGTGTATCGGTTAGCCATGTTTGCGGTCGCGTTTGGTCTCCACCTGACCTTGCAGGGCTCATCACCGGAATTTTCAGGTTTTCCGGATTTGAACCTGAATAACTCTGTCACAGTTTGGTTTCGAACGCTAATATTCTAAGTTATTTTTGAGAACATATGGGGACATATTATGGGTGAAAATGAGCGAAATCCGTGACTATCGATTTTTGACCAAAGTGACCTCCCCTTAAGTAGTTCAATCCGTAGAACGTCGGTGTACTCAACTGAAGAGTCGGTTTCGACCCCGGCTTCAGGTCCAAATTTCTGTCGGGCGGTTGCTGATCTCTCGATGAACGGAGATAAATCTATATAATTTTGTATTTACGTTGTAGCTACGTACGATCATGTATTGCGGTATCTTAGAAGTAGAATTTAGGCCTCCAAAAATTATATAAAAACTTTTATTTGACGCAAGCAGTGGACATTCGCCAAGTTCTAACGTTTATTTGCAGATGAAAACCAGGGTCTTCGGAAGTACTTGTAAATTACTCTAATTCTATTTTGTATTGAAATTGACGGTTTAATTGATACCAAATAGTTCCTTGTTTCTCTCACCAGTTTCGAGATGTCTTGGCGCAAAAATAGGAATTTTTAGCAAAATTCTTAAAATTGCGGTAATTTTCAATTTGGCTAAATCACCAGAGCAGTATGGTCCAAAACGGTCTTTTTTGTGTTCCAACTTCTGTATTCATGCCTTTGTATTTATTTGCAGCATAAATTATGCTGACAGCTATGTTCAGTACTTCTTAGCCAATCCGGACACTCAGTCCCGAATTTCACAAAACAGCGATTTCTCAAAAGTTTCAATATACGGCATATAATACATCATTCGAATGCTCTCAGTGCGGGGATGAATTCTTTTCATAGTACTATGGCTGGAAACTGTTTTTTAAGTTAACTGTTAAAAGTTTTAAGACATCAACGGAGCCAGTGGTCCTGTTTCCCCAAAAAACTAGTTAACTAGGTTTCAGATTAAGCTCAATCGGTTTGAAACGGCACGAAAATACTTTTATTAACAGTATCTTGACAAAATGACTAAATCAGGTGAAACTTTTAAAATTAATGTCGTAACTCTTACGGTTGTCGAATAATTTTACCTCAAAGTTGAGATTTCATGTGCTAAACATAGGATATCAAAAAGTTGTCATTTTTTCACGTGCACCAAAAAAACTCTCCCGGCAAACGTTGATGAATCTGGACAAATTATACATTAAAATAAAGCTAAAATGTTAAACTGCGGTACCCTCGAATTAAAATATTAATTTAGGCCTTTACATTTTTTTAATTAATTTTTTAATGATTAAAATTTAACTTGATGCTCAAGTTGTGTTAAATTTTAATCCTTCAAAAATTAATTAAAAACTTTCAAAGGCCTAAATAAAAATTCTAATTCCTGGGTACCGCAGTTTAAGATTTTAGCGTTATTTTAAATGTATAATTTGTCCAGATTCATCAACGTTTGTCGGGAGAGTTTTTTGGCATCTTGCAAACGTGTAAAAATAACATCATTTTAAATCTCATATGTTTAACACATGAAATCTCAAGTTTGAGGTAAAATTACACGACAACCGTAAGAGTTACGACTTTAATTTTAAGAACTCGCCAACATATACCATTTGGACAATAAAATATGCAAAAATCAGCGAGATCGGAGAAGGTCGAAAAAATGGACCCCCCTAAGTTTGCTGTAGCACCTTAGGGTTCGCAATTTAAACTTGAAATGTACGACATACGAAGGTGGATTATGTGTGAAAATGAGCGAAATCCGTGATATGAAAATTTTTCACGATGGACCCCCCTTACGCTTTTATAATATTAATTGTTGCAATTACACAGAAAAGAATGCCAGTGTGCGCACCCCCAGAACAAATTTAGCTTCCTTTAACAATAGCATTTTTATGACAGAGGCAATGAAGCACTGATCTTGTATTGCAATCGCAAACTAGCAAGTAATTCGGTTACAATTTCAAATATACGTTGTTAAGTGACACTAAAACCTTAACTCCAAATCTGGTATGCCCACCGCTTTACTCTGTATTAAAAATTGATTGTTGTGCATTTCTCGTATTCAATTTAGGTATTCAAGCTGTTCAGTTATCATGGAAGCTTTGGTCTTTTGATACTGCTGGCACAACTGGCATTTGTGGGATTCATGGTCTATTATAGTATTGACTGTATCAAAGAACTCAAGCGTGTAAGCTAATTTGGCCAAACTATTTAGGGAAATAAATTAATAAAGAATAAAGGTCCACTGTTCACACGCAGATTCTGAGGATATTTATTTCAAACACTACAGATATATGCTCAAAACACTGACCAACTGGAGGAGAGCACTCATAAAATTTAGCATTTAATTTAATTTGATTTTTAATTTTAATTTTAATTTGATTTAGCAATTTAAAATCTGTTTAACATGGAGCATTAAATATTGTGGCTGCCGGCGGACGAATCCATATGGGGAGTCTCCACCTTATTTCATTTTACTTCATGGGTCTCATTAAAACTATTCATGCACTTATCCATTTTGATTGTTAATTTTTTATTGTTTTCTGCTGTAGGAACGACGAGAATATTTCACTCAATTTTGGAATTGTATTGACTTCGTAACATTGATAATCCGATTCGTCTTGATTGTCATGTTTGCATTTAAGCAAATCGCAGCCAAAGTCTGTCTCCATGAGGTTGTCACTCATGAATACAGTAAGCACGGGTGTTAGAATAGAATATGAAAATATTTGCACATATTGTAAATGTAAGATCCTTTAGTTTCAGACTACATCATTTCAAGTTACTTTCTCAGCTAAAACTATCATAAATTCAGTTTAGTGAAAGCTGAGACATTCACGATGAGCATAACTGGCATTCACATCTAAACTCTGAGTGTTACCTTATAGCAGCGATCTACAACTAAGAAAGCTATATGTATTGTTTCAGATACGTACATTAATTTTATGACATTGGCCTACTGGAATGAATGGTATCACTATTTGATGGCTTTTCTGGTATTTCTGGCAACAGTTCGATTCATTCGGTTACTTCGATTCAATCGACGAATGTCAATGCTGGGATCGATTATTCGATTCTTGGGGAAACGAAACTATGTCTTCACTAGTATGTTAGAAACAGAGTCTTACAGTAATTTCTTATTGAAGTATATAAACGAATCCTAAAATTGATAGCACTGGAAGTTGGCTGGCTGTTATTATTAGCCATCTCTAATTGTTTCTTATAATTATGATTTTAATTATGATTATATATATATATGTGTGTGCGTGTGTGTGTGTGTGTGTGAGTGAGAGAGAGAGAGAGTGTGTGTGTGTGTGTGTGTGTGTGTGTGTGTGTGTGTGTGTGTGTGTGTGTGTGTGTGTGTGTGTGTGTGTGTGAACAGTGATTGTCTGTGTTCTAACCGCCTTCAGGGTTGAATACTAATTATTAGAATAGAGTTCATATCTCCAAAACATTGCGTAATGCAGAAATTATACAATGTAAGAGTTTATGGCATGATAGTCCCTGCACCTTAAGTTAGAACATTTTTAAATACTGTAATAAACATTGAGAATTCCTGAAATCTTTAAATAACGCAATAACTGACTGGTGTTTCAGTTGTTATTCTGCTGATTGTCTGTGCCTATGGTCATTCCGGATTCATTTTGTTCGGTCAATATATCGGCGAATATCGATCGGTTACCGAAGGTCTCTTCTCACTGTTTAACTTCATTCTGGGCGACTTTGACTTCGAAACGATGCAGACTGTTAATCGATTTTTGGGACCGATCTTCTTCTTTGCCTTTGCATTTACTGTACTGGTGAGAAACTAATATTCCTGATTGTTAAAAAAACAGAACCTGTTGCCTAACGTGCGTTCATCAATTCAGAATAATTTTTTTATTGATGTTCTTTAAAATTTCTCAAATTTTCTTTCCGTAGTGCCCAATCTAGAGAGCAAGCATACTATTATGATATATACTAAATAATTCTACTATAGTATATACTAAGTAATTATAATTATACATTCACAACTATCCAAATTATACTTTTACAAAATATTTTAGGTTTTGATTGCGGGTATCTTTATGACGGTCGTAAACGATGCTATCTTTATGGTAAAGGAAGATGTTTCTCAGCAGTCTAATGAATACGAGATTTTGGATTTCATGCTGCAACGTTTTACCAAATACGTTCACACCATGAAGACGAGTGTTTCCAATTTGGTCCCGGGAAAGGAATGATCGATATTCCGGACTGAAAAATAGATTTAACATTTTGTTTCACTTATTTCACAAAGCACTTTCGTTTATGGTATTGAATTAATGAAACCATAAATTCCAATATGCTGACACTCTCAGGAAAATTGGATAAATTCATCAGTTTTTGAAAAAATTGTGATAGACTTAACTGACCTTGACGCCAAACTTGCTACGAATGATGATATAAGCTTGTAGGGCGTTGCTATAAGATTTTGCATTTGTTAAAATCGCCACAATTGCAATACACCTTTCCGTGTTCGTCAATAGCAATTTCCGGATTTATTTGCCAAATTTTGCAGTTGAAAACTGTTTCAGCGAAGTGGTTCGCACCTTTATCTCTTGATTTGCAACTATGTGTTGCATAAGTTCTAAAGTTTTTGCCAGTTTAGCTTTCCAATTTTCAATTCTTTCAAATTTCCTTGTTCGCAAATTTTCCAAAATTTTGAATTTAGCCAATTTTTCTCAGAAGAGATTGTATTTACGGGTCCAAATCCATTAGTTTATCACCTTTGTTTTGTTAAGTATTTTTAATTAGTTTTTGTCAATTTAAATGTATGCACAGTTGACAATGCTAGCTACTATATTTCTATATGTGACAAAAGCTTAGTTTGACAGTTTTCAGTTAAATTGGAATTATGAAAGGTCTCCTATAATGTAACCAAAATTGAATAATGCTTTGAAAGTTAAGCTGTAGCTAGCAGCGAGCTTATTGTATGATGCACATACTTTCACACTGGCTTGTTCGTGAGAACCTACTTATGACCTTTTGTTTCGTTCTTGGGGCACTTAAGTCTACAGGACGAAGGGCAAAAACCCTGCGATTAGAGTGGAAAGTAATTCTAAGACTGACTTCCGTTGAAAAGAAATTCTCCGTTCCCTGGTTGGCAAAAGGGCGCAAAAAGGCAAAAGGGCAAGGGATTTATAAGTCATTGCTTATTTGCCTATTAGGATGCAAGGGTTACCCAATTTGGTGGCATTTAATCAGCAAATGCAAGGGTTGTCCAATTTGGTGGCTTTTAATCGGCATAAGAGAGATTTAACCTTGAGTTGAATCGCATGAAATTTAATTCAAAGTTATTAAGTTAGGTCATTGTACAGTGTTGGAGTTTGCTGCCTATTCGCTTGCTGCCTATTCGATTCAAATTGTTAGTTTTAGCCAATTTAAATTTTTTAAAGGGAATTGAGTAACGCACTCGAAAAATGATAATTCTCCGAGTATTCTATGTTTCATGCAAATACATTTCTTTCCAGATGAAACTGCTCAGCAGCCATAATACCTTTAACTTTAATTAGTTACTTACTTATTTACTAAAAATAGAAATGTAGGATGGGAGAAAGTTAAATATGACCAAAACATGTACGCCTTCAAAGTCTTAAATGTCTTCGCTTGGATTTTATAACAATTGCAGTTGCTGTAGTATTTTATTAAAGCATCACGTTTGTGTGAAGTCAGTTCTAGGAAACTAAGCTGCAAATTATTGTATGAGTACACTGAATTAACTGAAGCGAAACTAATTCGGTCTATATAAAACAGCAAATTCGGTAGTGGGAAGTAATCTTTGATCCCATTCTCTACATCAAGTCTTTCAATAGTACTCTTAAATGAATTAAACGGGGTGAGTCGCATAATATTACCAATTCTGGCGCAAAGGCGCCTGAGACAATAAACCATCATTATTGTAATACACTGAAAGTTTCACTGAGACATTTAGGTTTTAGCGTTGGCCTAGATAGCCAATGGTTGTGGGTTCGATCCCCACCTCAGGCCCAAATTTTTCGGGTCGGACGTGCTGTAGTGACATCCTTCTTTCTTTCGTTTATAATCTTGTATTATTCTACATTCTATTATCGTGCACCACCTGTCAGCTTGAGCTTGCCTCCCGGGGTGCGTATCTTTGGCAGGACTATATGCCTATTCAAAAACGTGTCACCACAGTTTGGGAACGAATTCAAACTTAAGCTTGGCTCGATTGCGCCTGGGTGGCTCCATCGGTAGAGAGTTGGCCAAGATAGCCAAAGGTTGTGGGTTCGATCCCCACCTCAGGCCCAAATTTTTCGGGTCGGTGGTGCTGTAGTGACATGCTTCTTTCTTTCGTTTATAATCGTGTATTATTTATATGTTTTCAAGGGTTTTTCGGGAACCACTAATCGTAGGGATACGATTTCAGTTGCTTAAGGTCTATGCTACCATTAACTAGATCCTGCACAGGTTTGCCATGTGCACAGCAAGCATTATACTTTTACATAAATTGTACAAGTTATAAACTATATGCAGTTAGAAATGTACTCCTATATAGTCTACACAAAAATCGTCATGCGTCTATTAAAGAAAGGTTTCTTCTGTCTGCTGTGATTGGCTGATATAAGCTCTGGTAATGATCGCATGTGGTGGGGTCAAGGCGGAGGAATCACTCAGCGATCTGCGCGCAGACGTTGGGACGACCAAGGAATGGCTTTCTGACGGCGCTGAGGGATTTCGACGTCGAGTTACCGATTGACGTATTGAGTCAAAGCGTTCGTCTAAGAATTCATACCATTCCGTTCGACTGATCAGAACGGCAACCCGTTTGCTGACCAGGCTATGGACTCGCCAGTACAGCATGCAGAAGATCACTATCACAATTAGAATTGTTAGGCTACAAACTGCGCCCACAATCCAGAACCGGTTGGTGTCATACAAATTTATCGCAGTAGTATGATTAAGCCAGTTCTGCTCCGACCAGACACCACCACCACTGTGGTTCAGCTCCTGAATGAATTGATGGTCACAGATGAACTGATTGTCATTCACTTCTGAAACCTTCTGACCGGACAAATGCGTTGGAAATTGGCAGCTGAAACCAGAAATTTAAGTATCAATATTTATAATCTACTATTCAATTTATAGACAAATTTTTACTTCGCGTGTGCTGATTATTACTTAATTACAATTCAGGAGGGAACTGATCGCGACCAGAAATTAAGTGCAATTTTTCAGCCAGTGCCTGTAAGATTGTGTGCGTTTGTACGGTTCGTTGAGCATACAATGCAGTAAAATTAATTGGAAGTAGACAAGTGATATTCATTAGACCTCAAAGATTTCTATATTCTGAAAACTCGTATAACATGAAGGCAAGGATGTTGTTGGATTCTAAACCATCACAATTTCCCCTGACGTCTGCCTTTTCAAGAATACACTTATTTATTAATTTAGTTAACCAATTTATTAACTAATTTAGTTACGTCATTTTTGATTGAGCAAGCAGTGGCAATTGCTTCATCCATCGCAAACGGCAAGTGCATTGCAGCGGATTAGCTTCCAGTCGGTAACTGCTAACACTACTAATCTTATCTATCCGCATTATCCCGGAACCTTGCAGATCCAATTCCATTCCGTTGCTCACGGATTTGGTTGATATCTTGTTGAAGCTGTCGTTTGAAATTTCTGTCAGTCTAACACAGTCTCTCAGGCACAATATCTTCAGATTGCTCACACCACAAAATGCACAATAGTCCAATTTGTGCAATTTGTGCAGACTGTTAAGCTCCAGTTTGCGGAGATTATGCAGGCACGTAAATGCATAGCTTGGAATGCTCCGTATCTCGGTATCTGAAACTGTGGGCACATTTAATCTTGCAAATAAGATTACAAAAATTAACAAATCATTTTAACATATCTGCAACATATTGTGTGACATAACACACTGTGTGTGCATATCTCAGTCTATTCAACCATATGTTGCATATTATGATTTCATATGTTATGTTGCATTGTAGCTAGGTATCATTAATTATATTCATTCACATTACTTTGATAAGTTTATTTACTATATGTCGTATTAATTTTTGGTCGTTATGGTATTATATCAGTATAAGGATTGCACTCGAATTAAAAGTACACAATAACAAAGAGTGTGGCAAGCGTAATACTCTTGGTTCATAATGATAAGAGTAGGACACCAAGCTAGTCTCCGTTATCAGAGCAAAAACTATGCTCTGTTCGCTAACGGCTGACCCCCTCCCACAAATTGGACCCATCACTTCAAAGAAATTCGCACGCTGTGTTTGTGCTTTCGAGCATCAGTCAGCATGCAAGCGTAACGACCAATTTGTTTGAAGTGATGGGTCCAATTTGTGGAGGGGGGTTGAGTGACAGCCGTTAACAAACAGAGCATAGTTTTAGCTCTGATAACGGAGACAAGCTTAGTGTCATACTCTTATTATTATGTACTCTTGCTCTTTAGGCAGGGGGCATCATCTGTACGGATGACTCTCTCACAACTAAGTACTTTTAGTGACCCCACTCCCACAACTGAGTACCCAGTATGCAACAACACTATATATTACATTGTATACTATCTTACTTGAGAGATCAAGATATGTCAGATTTGTCAGATACAGCTGCGGAACTCTTGAAATTCTGTTATTTCGCAGCCACAAGAAGTTCAAAGAGGGAATTTGGAAGAACCGCGGCATAAATGTCAAAGCATTGCTGCTGAGATCAATTCGGCGCAGGTGCTTCAAACCTAATTAAATACAAATTAAAGCAGTAGACAGGCTAAATCATAAAATAAATAAACATTTGCATGCTGTTATTTTTGCACAGCTTTATCAAACTAAGCCCTACATAAACAATTAAATTTTGAATTTAAGAGTATGAGCCCATGAAGCCATGACCTAGGAGAGAGAAAAAGGGAAAGGAAGAGGGAAGTTCAGCTTTTCATTCCGGATTGAAAGTAAAGATTTGGCGGGGATTCGAAAAACGACCATTCTGCTCTGAAGTCTGACATTCTACCACTACACCACACGGCCATCAGCTGAACTCCCATATCAGTAGAATAGCCATTCCTACCTGTAAAAGAGTATGTGTGCAGAAATGCAATCGAATTATGACTCAGTTGTAGGCCAATCAGTTCTGGGCAACACTTGAAGGCATTCGATGGTATGTCCACCAAATTATTATGACTAAAATATTAAAATAGCTAAAATAGAAGTAGGAGTAAACCATACAAAAAAACTATGACTCTTCTCAACTAAGCAGTGTAAACCTTAGAACAGTCCTCGTGGCAAGCTAACGTCAGTTTTTAGCCAAAAACACTGGTTTGACCAAACCGAGGGGATTTTTCTAGAACTTCAGTGCCCATGCAGAATTTGGTCATACGAAGCGTTTCAAAATTTTGCATGCGTTAAGCTTGAACAACTGACACAAATTTTGTTAGCAAAACCTCAAATCCAAATCTATCAAAGATCTCAATCCATCAAAGGTCCTAGGACTGATTCTGGTAAGATTATTGTTGTTAAGGGAAAGACTCAAGAGTCGGGGCATGCGAAGAAAACTTTGATCCTCAATTTCTCGGATCCGATTTTCGCTCAGATCCACATGCTGCATGCGATCCCCCACTGCATCGAATAGATCTCCTTTGGCAATTCGAGTCAACTGTCCCTTACTTAGCTGCAATGCGATTCCGTCTACCTAAAATAAGAAAATGGAATAGTAATCAGAAAACTGAAATTTAAGAAATGATTTCAAATTTGACAGCTTTTCAAATCGTCGTATTCAGAAATGAGAGGAACCGAAAAGTTTAGTGTATCGAATTTTGCTGCATCCAGCTTCCAAGTTTAATCGAGGTTCTTCACAAAAACCCCGAACCCTAGTCTGAAATCTGTTTTTATTTGTCTATTGACTAGTTCCTTTTTATTTTCTATTTATTAGCTTAGTAGAAAACCTGTACACGTAAGCTTAACATGCAAGCTTATCTACTGAAGCAATGATAAGGCAAACGGACCGCAGACTTCAGCTTTGTATTGACTTTAATTACGGCACCTACGTAATGCTTGCAATAAAAATATAGATATAAAAGCTTTTGTAGTTTGCTTGGTTATTTTACAGTTACATGTTTACCGGTTTGTAGCCGGTCTGGAGAGGGTCTCACCTCCTCCCCCCCTTTCTCTCACGTTATCCTATGGATGTTTTCATGGCCAGCTTTCGTCGTTTGGATGATCAAAGTTTCTGCACAAAAACCCACAAGCTCCAATTTTCAATTTCAGATTTTCTAAAGAATTGGAAAAAGCTTACTGGTCGATCAACATGGAGCTTAAAGCAAACAGGACCATCAGATCCTACACTTCCGGCACAAGTAATGAATGCATCGCCGTAGTACCTAGCGAAAACCATAAAAACAGCATTAAACAAGCCCGTTCAAAGGTTTCGTATGTGTCACACGAGGCGCTGTTGCGGATGGTTGCATTTGTAGAATGCCCCAAGCTATAGATTTTAAAGGACCTTTTGCAAACATTTTCAAAAAAAGCTGTCGTATGCTAAAATAATTATATAATCATAAATTATTCAATTCCCACAATTTGCATGACTAAAAAATATGAAAACTTTGTTCTTGCAATTCTTATTTCTATGCCACTCTGAACTTCTAATTCTATTAAATATTCAGAACATAAAAAGTGAAAATGTTTGAACTTTAGTTTTGAAAGTCAACGTTTTTACACAAAAATAACAAAAATACAAATTTATAAATAAACAAATAAATATTAAGATTTTAAAAAATTTTAATTTTATAAGTGCTTAGATTTGAATGACATGCAAAATACTTTCAAACAGTTTTGTCGGAAGCGAAATCTTGAGAAGTTATCTTTGTAGCAAAACTGCGAAATTTGTATCATTTGTTTTATTTAAGGAACGAGGATGGCTTTCCTACATCTTCATCGCTTTCTTCCCAAAAATAGCGTCTCAAGCTTTAGTTTCCAACAAACCGTCTAAAAATATTTGAATGTCATTCAAATCTAAGCACTTATAAAATTAAAATTTTTTTAAAACCTTAACATTTATTTGTTTGTATTTTCGTTCTTTTTATGTGAACACGTTGACTTTCAAAAGTTAAGTTCAACCATTTTCACTTTTTATGTTCAGAATATTGAATAGAATTAATAGAATTAGAAATTCAGAATTTTATGTGGCATAGAAATAAGAATTGCAAGAAAGAGCAAGATCTTTTTAGTCTTGCAGATCAGATTCAGTTCTTTGCCAATACGGTACAAAAACTAACCGTACAATATAATACGGAACGTACCGTTTAATACAGTACAGCAAAAGTTGTACCGTATTATACGGTACGTACCGTTTAATACGGTACGAATATTGCCGTACCGTATTATACGGTACAAAATCTCATACGGTACGTAACATATATAAGAAGAAGAGTAAACCACTAGAGGGCTTGTCTTCTTAGCATTGCGTAACGGTGCTCCGACCAGAATACGGGAATGTTCCCCCGTTTGGTAGGGGGGGGTAGCTCTCTTCGACAAAGAATACCTCCCTCCGTTTGGTGGGGGGAGGTAGCCGAAAAGAGGTCCCCGTTTGGTGGGGGAGCCAACAGCCAATCAGATTGCAGAGATCCCCTCCCCGTTTGGTGGAGGGTAGAGCAGAGGATTACGGTAGTTTCTATTAGTTTCCAAAATGGGTCCCCATTTGGTGGGAGGGTAGTAAAGAGAGGTCCCCGTTTGGAGGGGGTAGCCAAAAAAGGTCCCCGTTTGGCAGGGGGTAGGCAGAAGGGAGTCACCGTTTGGAGGGGGGTCGCCAAGTCAGGCTGGAAATGGCTGAATCTGATTGGCTGTTGGCGACCCCCCAAACGGGGACCTCTTTTGCTTCCCCCCCCCCACCCACCAAACGGGCAGGGGGTATGCTTGTCTACCCCCCCCCCCAACAAACGGGGGAACATTCGCGTATTGTGGACGGAGCACCGTTACGCAATGCCAAGAAAAGAAGCCCTCTAGTGACTTACTCTTCTTCTATAATATAAAGGAATTAATTATGGACTCTTGACTATGTATCATGAGCTTGACACATCCTCTTCACGCTAACGGCTGACCCCTCCCCGCAGGTTGGACCCCAGTGACCCCGCCCCCGCAAATTGGTACCCAGTCAAAACGGGGGTACGCTCACTCACTCTGTGCTTGTGTGCTAAAGCTGAAAAACACAAGCACTACGTGCGCGAGTTTCGTGTCTGTTTCTGGCTTTAGAACACTTGCATAGCGGCCAAATGTTTTTGAAGTGAAGGGTCCCACTTGCGGGGGTTGGGGGGGTTCAGCCATCAGCGTGCAAAGGATGTCACGCTTATTATACATAGAGTATGACAGCTGTCATACTCTAATGTATTATACAATCTTGGTACTACCAACCAAGAAAAATGTGGCAACAGCATATTCTGTATATTATAAAAGCGTGACACATCCTCTGCATAGTAACAGCTGACCCCGCAAATTAAACCACTATGAATGACACCACCCGCAGCATATTGGTAGCCTGTCGAAACGGGAGGACGCGGGCTCACTCTATTCTTGTTTGTTTGGTCTCAACACCATAAATTTTGTGTATTCTTAGAACACAAGCATAAGGGGAGAATTTTGTTTGATTCACTAGGGCGAGGGGGGGAGGGGAGGGTCGTCAGCCGTTAGTATGGATGTGTCACGGTTATAAGAGGTAGAGTATGTCTGCTATTTCATGCTCTTATTCACGTACTCTTGGTATTTATTACAATGCACAGTAATTTGTCCGCTCCTCACATAAGGTTCCTGCGGTTGAAAAGGGCAAAATAGCCTATCAAATGTAACCATGGTTTTGATTGGCTGTTTCCCTCCCACATGACACTCAAAATGAGTCCCCATTTTTGAAGAGTTATTTTCAAAAGGTAGCACCAAGAGTGCATAATTGCACAATTATTAAGAAGAAGAGTAATAAGAGGGCTTCTCTTCACTGCATTGCGTAACGGTGCTCCGACCACAATACGCGAATGTTCCCCCGTTTGGGGGGGTCGACCAAATCGACATAGCATACCCCCCCCCCTCCGTTTGGTGGGGGGGTATCCAAAAAGAGGTCTCCGTTTGGTGGGGGGGGGGGTAGCCAACAGCCAATCAGATTGCAGAAACCCCCGCTCCGATTGGTGGGGGGAGGGGGTAGAGCAGAGGATTACGGTAGTTTTTGTTCTATTCGTAAATGGGTCCCCGTTTGGGGGGGGGTCGCTCAAGCAGGCTAAGTTTTGCTCCTTCTGCTTGGCTGTTGGCGACCCCCCCCCCCAAACGGGGACCACTTTCTGTGACCCCCCCCTTAAACGGGGACCTCTTTTGCATACCCCCCACCAAACGGGGACCTCTTGTGTCGACCCCCCCCCTCCAAACGGGGACCCTTTTTTAAAGCCAGAATCAGCCTGCCTACCCCCCACCAAACGGGGAGAGGGTTTCTGCAATCTGATTGGCTGTTGCCTACCCCCCCACCAAACGGGGAGGGGGTATGATTTGACGACCCCCCCCCCAAACGGGGGAACATTCGCGTATTGTGGTCGGAGCACCGTTACGCAATGCCAAGAAGAGGAGCCCTCTAGTGGCTTACTCTTCTTCTAATATATAGAAGAAAATCATGGACACTTGGTAGCACAGGTCTCCGCAACCTCAACACTAATTCGGAAAATAAAGTAATTTCGTTTAAGCTGCAGATCGATCAGAAAAGTATTCAAATGCATCCATACCAAAATTAAACTGTGAATCGATTAAGTTTTGCGAAAGTTACGCACCAGATGTGTTTCTGCCTTAGTATCGTCCTGGAGTATTAGTGTCCCGACTGGAATAAACAAGCATAAAGTATATGCTGGCTTACCTTGTACAAATACAGGGTCCAACGGTACTGCAAACATGAACGCACTCTCTAGCTGATATCACTGCTAGAAACTGTAGAAAGAATACTACAGTGTACAGTAGCCTTTCCATTGCAGGGAACTACAGAAATCCTCTTGAATCATTGAAACGCTAAACCGACAAGACTAAAAACAATTTTGCTAAAGTTTGAGTTTATATCACTTTCGTTGGTATGTCGCAATACAGTCGGGACGGCCCAGTTGCAAAATGAGCCAAACTTTCAATTCAGAAAACAAACAAAACTGATGCAAACAGCTTTAGGTTTGTGCTGATAAGAGTGCATGACAACGACAAGAGATAATTTTAAACTAGAGGGGCCCTTGTCTAAAACTTTGCAAAACTTGGCAAAAAAATTATTTGGCAAGGTGTGTTCTGCCGAGCAAGAACCCCCACACCAGGGTGTGGTTTTTTGAAAAGGCTTTTGTTGCAAAGGTATGAAAAAATTGTGTTTATCAGGCTGAACTCCACCTCCCCGAGAAATCACGGCTGAACACACGTCAGTCAAGTCCCAACTTAGTTTCCGAATCCTTCGTGTTGACAATTTAAATCATTTTTTAATTTTTAGAAGGAACACAACATTTAGGCTTTTGTACATCCCCCATTTTCAATGAGATAACTTTCTTTTGCCATGAAAAATGATCTGTCACTAAATGCATGCTTTGGATATCTAGGAATTTCTGGGAACTGTCTGTGCAAAATGCATTCTTAAGATGTTTATACCAAAAAGATTGTATTAATTCCATTCCTATGTTTATATTAACTAAAATTAACTTCTGGATGCTTGTTGGAATTCCTGGCTGATGGAGGGGCCGGGTTGCAATTTCTTGCCCAAAGTGATTGCTTATGTTTTGCAGACACATTACGGTAGAATTGCAATCTTGCAAAACGTTTATTGAATCTCAGCAAGGACACCTTTCAATTTGCGTGAGAATTGCACAGCATTAACACAATTGAGCAAAGGAAGAAACTACACAGAACTAGAGGTGTGATCACCACAGGTATAATACAATGTGCAGAAAATCCTTTTCTTTAATTACTCATCGCGTGGAAAATTGTCGCTAGAAGTGAGCAGTTGTCATCAACTGGATTCGGTTTTTGAGGTCTTTTAAAGACGCACCAAAGCATTTCACCCCCGCCCAATTATGTAGGTAAAGGTAAAAGGTAAAGTGGACCCTGGAGTGAACTCCAACCTACAGAAGGTTATAGTGTGTCGGTGTTTATCTCCGGGTTCTCAACCCTAAGCCAAAAGTGACAACTCAAATGTTGACTACATCTGTGGAAGGGGGTCAGCCCTTCATCAGGCTTACGCCAGAACACTCACACCTGTTATCTCCGGACTCCTCCTCCAATTATGTAGGGCTTACAATAATGCTTATAATGCTAATCTGCGGTTATGAAGAAGTCTGCGCCCTCAATGACCCTGAATAACTATAGGTACTTTTGTGTTCTGCTTTTGTATTTACCTGCATTAGACATCACAAAGTAAACAATTCTGCTGAGATTCATTATGCAGAGTACCTCTCCATACTCAATTCATTTACATTTCTTAGGCTGGAAGGAAGCTAAACCCTTCGTTTTTGTCTTATCAGTGAACCTAAGCCAGACATTTAGCTAGCTTTTCAACATTGGCACATATAACAAGCACGGCTAGTGTATATTATATAATGATAACACATTATTATGGATGCGCTCTCCAGCTCTGCTCTTGATAGGAAACCGGCTTCCCGCATCAAAATTTGTGTCTCTCTTACTCTTTTTTCTGACTCAAAGTTTCACAACTAGAATTTAATTTTGTCCTGTGTCAGGTCTAGCTGAACTGTCGTCACTGAGATAGCATGCGGATTCCAAACAAACGATTTCTACTGGAGTGTCACTCGTTAAGGTATAAATTTAATTTTTTGGAAATTTGAAAAAATTTGATTACTGGGATTTGATCCTGTGACCTTCTCGTTCCGTGGATAAATGCTGTGGCTGTACCACTCAACCATCTGTATGCTTGTTGGTAGCTTAATGGTAACAGTTTATTATGTAGCAGATTATTTTAAACTTTTCTCTTTTCTACGACCTAAAAAGGTATTAATATAAAGGAGTTCATTTTTCTAAGTTGAAGTGAAAGTTAAGTCAAAGCTTGAATGTACCAAGGTTGTCAACAAGTCTAAAGCTCAGGATTTATGATGATTTTCAAAGTCCGGAACCTTTACTCCAGATAAAAGCCTAATCTTTTACCCTCAAATTCCTACTTTTCAGTTCTCAAAAAACCCCCAACTTATATGATTAATGCTCAGCGCAACGGTCTTATATGTTTGCTCTGAAATATTTTGTTTTCAGTCAGAAGCATGTGGAAGGAGCTTTTCAGCTGTTGCAAAATCATTTTCGAGTCGACGAGCCTCTGACGAAGGCTCTGGCGCTGACTGCGGACGACACGGCGGAGTCATTCTATGATATGTGCGGCGCAGCGGCGCAGTCAGGCTATTCCTTCGTTGCCGTTGACGTGGACAAGGATAAGGTGGTCGGCGCGCGTCTGAGCACGGTTAAAACGGTACTGAAGGTTTTTTGAATTTTTCATACAGCGCCTTTAACATTGGAATTAGCGTAATGAAATAACGAAGATGATTCGTCAAATCTTCAATATAAGATTTAATAAAATTCAAACTATTTTAATTGGCCTAAATATCACTACCAACCGCTTTAGTACAGACAACTGTGGGCCTTTTCGCGTAAAACTTTGTTAAAAAATAAACTTGACTCATCCTTTTCGCACACATAATCTGCTCATTAAAGCTGTGCATTTTAACTTGCCTGCTAAAGCTGAATTATGCTTCATTTTAACTCTATTAGCACTCGGAAAACCAGTAAGGGTCTAAAATAGATTTGTCCTACTGCAACAATGTTCCAGTTAAAACAGCCAATACAGCTTATATCGTAAAATGTATCTGAGTAGAACCCAACTGTACAGTGAGCCCCAATGATATAGAAGTTATGTGCTCTTCTCTGCTGGCTCCGTGGTGTAGTGGCTGCACTCATGACTGCAGTTTGGGAGGTCCGTGGTTCGATTCCCGGCGTAGCCAAATCTTTCTACAACCGATTGGCAGCAAGCAGCTTTTGGTAACCAGATTTCATGGTTTTCCTCCGCTTCTTATTTGCTCACATTTAGTTTACTTTTTCCCATTTCAGAAACAACAAAAAGGCAGCTCACCCTTGTCAGTTCAGCGCTACAATTCTCCGGTTCAGCAGATTTATGATCTACTTAATGATATGGAGGGTGACATTTTCAAAGAGCTACCGTTGGCGGAAAAGCTGCTGAAATTCGAAATCGTGTCCGTCGACCGGGACTATCAGAGATGTGGAATCGCTCAAGCTCTAATCGATCACACGCTGGCATTGGCGATCAAGGATCGATTTGATTTCGTCTATACTCTGGCGACGTCCTATCGAACTCAAAACCTGTTCGCCAATAAGCTGGACTTTGATACACTGAAGGTGATTGAGGTGAAAAACTATCGACTGGGCGGAAAACCGGTTTTCGAGCTGGTCGAAGATCTGAACCCGTACGCGAAACTGATGGCCAAACGATTGATCACTTCGAGATCAGGATCGGATCAATAAATAATAAATATCAATAAACATTATATAAGACTGAAGATTTTTGTTGGTGCTTGGAACAATAAATCAATAAATCGGTCACTGTAAACTGGACTATTGAGTTTTGGCCTTTACTGGAAATTAGAAATTAATCAAAAATTGAGGAATTAATTACCTAACCAAGAAAAATGGGGTTAAGTTTCTAAGAAAATTTATTTACTAACTTTGCTGTCTCTACGTCCCGTTGTACCATAACTAACTCTTGGCAAAACCGTTCCTTATCTTGTGGCAACGTCTAGTTTTTGTATTGTGTTACTGTATCGTCAATGCGCTTCTTTGTCAGAGCTTATATATAAGCTTATACAATAAACATGTAACACAAACATTAACATTTTAATAATTATTTTAATAGTTTAATATCATTTATTTTTGACTAACCACCAAGCCTCAATAGTTAGGACACTACCAGTCACTCAAACATGTAAAATTCACTGGTATTGACAAAAGTAGTTTGCGCTAGAGGCCTGCATGGGCCGAATTTTTGCGGTCCGGCCCGGCCCGGCCCGTCAACTGCTTCGGCCCGGCCCGGCCCGGCCCGGGACGTCAAAATTTTCGGCCCGCGCTGGCAGCGAAATTTTTTCATTTGTCCCAAAATGCAAAATTACTTAAATAATTTTCTAAGCTTGGTTATTAAAAACAGAATCTCTGGTTTTCAGTGCGTTTTCTAGGCAAAGTGTGTATTTTCTAAAGACTGATTTTTCGAGTTTTCATGGTTTTTAAACGCAGTTTTAAGGGCAAAATAATTTTTGTCGTTCTACAAATGAAAGCAAATAGATACTACCTCGTATTGACACTTTGTATATAAGACTGGAATGCTAGAAAAACAAAAAACTGAAAATTCCCTAAAAGGTTACAGTGGCAACATTTAAATATTGTACTTTTATTAAACCAGATGAAATTTTGCAAAGTGCACATTATTCTGAGAATTAATCGGTTGAGAATTAAACTAATTGGAAGTAGAGGACTTTAGAAAGATGCAATTGCGAAGGAGCAAATTTTCATTTTTCCTGCTGCGCCTCAGCGCAGCAGGTCTTTTAAATTTGCTCGGTTAATAAACTTAGCATGCTGTACACAGAAATTTAATGTTGGTTGCATGAAAGCGTGTACTGTGTGGTTTAGCATAGGCTGCATATATTTATCATGTAGATTCTAGAATGTAAACAAATTCCTCGCTTTTAAGTCTGAAACCAGTCCCTCGGAAAGTGTACAACATTTCTGCAAGTCCTTCCGAATCAAACCTGTTTTCATGCATTTCTTACGCATGTGTTGCGGGCAGCATACAATTAGAAACAGCTTCAAATCAAATTTAGTATAAAGTCGAGAAAAGATATTCGCTGTCCAGCATGTCTACACTAAATGGCTGCAAAATGATCTCGACCTTTTGCAGACAATTTTCCGAACATTTGCTGCAGGTGAATCATTTTGGTCAGAAAGAACGACATTATTTTGCTCTGCACCGCAAACAAAAACTGATCTCAAACAGATCAACTATAACATAAAGAAAGCCAAATCAGTTGCAGCCACACCTATTTACAGTATATACATGATGCCAACATTAAAGGAAAGCCTTTTGCGCAGCAGGCCTACAATTTAATAAAATGTTCCTCTGAAAATGCTTAAAATTTTGCAGACTCTTTTTGCTTGTTAAAGAAGTAGTAAATCTTTGCTTCACAAACTCAAAACTTTGATTTTTTAAAACTGCGTTTTCCTAAGTAAATGTATGGATTCTTTAAAAAAGAATACAATACAAGCGAATACATCAAAACCAAGATTAAAATACTTACACTGTTATTAATGCCTTACATATTGCCCTATTACAAAGCTTTAAATTCTAATGTTATAAACGCTAAAATTACTGGCGAATTGAGGATTTGACATTAATGATGTGACGAAAAATACATGTATTATTCATGAAATTAAAATGCTAAAGTTAACTAAAGGAAAACCAGTGAGAGTGTGAACGAAACATATAACGGAAACACAAAACATTTTAAGCTAAAATATGAGTTACTATTTTATAGTTAAATGTTTCAAAAACTGATGGCGGGCCGGACTGTCGGCCCGCGGCCCGGCCCGGCCCTTGAGTTCCGGCCCGCGGCCCGGCCCGGCCCGTGAACGTTGGCCGTCGGCCCGCCCGGCCCGGCCCGGCCCGTGGACCGGGCCGGGCCGCGGGCCGTAGTGCAGGCCTCTAGTTTGCGCAACAATGAGCAAAATTGGAAATCACGCCGGTAACTCTCAAAATTCAACGAGTTTACCCTTTAATAAATTAAGTATGTAATTGTAGAGTGGTAGCAAAAGATGGCCGCATTTTATGTGCTAAAATAGATTCGGTTTTACACTTAAATACCACCCTTCCTCGTTGTGAAATACATTACCCGTATATGACTTCTTCTTGGTTTTCGGCCCAAGGATGATAGATGTCCGGTTTGTCGTGGGAACTCCTCAGTTATATGACTTCTATATGCAACTCTGAAGAAGACCTTAATAAAATAACGAAACAGGGTAGTAACGGACTAGGACGTTAAATAATTGCTTGTGCGGTTCGCAGTGCCAACATTTCGCAATGTCAAACAAGTCAATTCGTTAGTCTAAGTCAAAGTACTATTTTTTGTTTTGAAAGTTAAAGCTAAAACCGACAACTTGATCCCATACTTTCAGCTAGTCATGTTGAGTAAAGCAAGTATTTGCACGTTAGCCTGTTTTTGGTTCGACATCATTTCAGCCGTAAGTCTCATTATTAACCCTTTTGTGCCCATTTGAAAATACCTGGACATTTTAAACAGCGATGGGAGTGTGTTAATAGAACAAAATCCATTTGAAAAAGTTCCTTTGTGTGAAACGTTGAAATCAGGACTGAATAAATTGAAGAAAGTGCCCATGGCGGGAATCGTACCACCAAAAATCATGATCCATAGTAAGATCTCTATTCTTCGGATCTTACGTCCCCGGGCAGGGAAATTGGTTTATTGCACTGATTTCAACCTTTCTTAGTTGCTGATACTTCATACCAAAGAAATTATACTTTGCTTTCCGTGCCTGCATTGAATCTTGGTTATGTCGGTCGGAAAAATGATTTCATTTTTTCAAAATCTGACTGCACCCGGCCTCACTGTCCCCCAAAAACAGGATTTTTCGGTTTCAGCAACTTTTCTTTTTCTAGAATTAGGTTTCTAATTTCTTTCTCTTTCTTTCTTTCTAGGAATTTCTAGGAATTCTTTCTAGGAATTTCTAGGTTTCTAGAATTTGATAACATCCGGAAAATTGTTATGGCTATGCTTAGCAAAACTCAGCGGGTTCGAGTCACACCAGAAGCCAGATTTTTTGTTCCGGGCAGAGATCAACTTTATTTCCTTCTGTCGAATTATTTGACAAAATGCTGATACCTACAATACGGCTGCATTTTATAAACTGGTTGGCTTTTAGGAATCGCTTACTGTCGACAGACAAAACCAAAATGATCGGCGTCGGATCAGAATACTGGAACGAGATCCGGATCTGTATCCGACGATTTATCCGATCACTTATCAGAATCAACTGCTGATCGAACCCTTGACCGGAATCGAATTCAAAGAAAAGGATTCCCAGTTGATCATCAGCAACGGATCAAGACTGTATATCCAGGCCAGAACTGGACCATCTCCTGCGAACGCCATTAGTGTAAGTGTAATGAAGAGGCCTGCGGCTTGAACCACAGTATATATCACCAAGAGTCCATAATTTATTCCTTTATATTATAGAAGATATACATAATATATATATATATATATATATATATATATATATATATATATATATATATATATATATATATATATATATATATATATATATATATATATAATGCAATTATGCACTCTTGGTGTCATTTTTACTGAAGTCTGACCAAAAAATGTAGAAAGCGAAATTTTAGCAGGACTGGCACAAATGTAACACAAACCCTGACCGCTAAGGAGGTTTCTGTCCAGGCAGATCTCTTAATGGACTGGCCACACCTCGCCAAAGACGGAGAGTCGGAGAGTTGGCTGTGTGTTTTGGGAGTTCAAGATATATAATTTCCAATCGGAATCTATATAATTTCGTGGAATCACTACTGTTGTCGGATAAATTCTACAATTTAGGTGCTTGCTCAGGTTTTGTGTAAGTTTTACGTTTGATGCCTGCCTTTATAATTGCTGATTTAGTATGATTCTTGTTCATTATTGGACTGTTTTTTTAGATTTACCGAAATTCACTGAGCTCTGCCGTTTTTCAGTTAGTCAGGATTGCAGTTTACATATTGCACACCCCCGGTAATCCCTGTGATCTTTAATACCCAAACTTATCCTATATGTAGATAATAGAAATGATACTTTTTTTACTACGAGAGTTTTTACTATTCTCGTAGGCTCAAACTTCACTGATATCATTTGTACGGACCACCAGAGTTGGAGATGGACAGATTTTTCTTGGCCACGACAGCCCGCGACCGCGACAGCAGCCCGAATGTTAATTGTGTGACCGCTAAATTTTCAGTTATTGAGCTTTAAATCCGTGAAAAAATCTACAGTACTAAAATCTCCTGTCCTACAGACTCTGTGGCATTACTGTAAATATTACTGCATTTCTCCCGGGTTTCAGCTGGGCTCGGCATTAAAGCTTGCTGGAAATTCCGATGTCAGGGTCGCATCCACCTGTTTCATCAAAATGGACTCAGATTCACAACTGAATTTGAATTCAGGAAATCTGAATTGCGAAGGAAAAATAAAAATGGGCTGGCGCGCCGCCATTGTAATGCAGCCCGGATCAAGGCTTACCTTATTGTAGGTATTACAAAAGCAGTAGGTACTACACTAGAGATGGGCATTTCGGCCCGTCGGCCCGGCCCGGCCGGACCTCCATTGGTTAGATTCCAAATTAAAGATGACTTAAAAACATCTAAAATAAAAATCTAAAATATAAATATGACGAGTTGCTACATTACTTAAGGGGGGTCCATTTTTGGGTCATTTTTTCTACTTTCTCCGATCTCGCTGATTTTCACATATTTTATTCTCTAAATGGTATATTTTAACGAGTTTTAAAATTAAAGTCGTAACTCATACGGTTGTCGAGTAATTTCACCTCAAAGTTGAGATTTCACATACGAAACATCAAAAAGTTTTCATTTTTTGCGTGCGCCAAAAAATCTCCCGACAAACGTTAATGAATCTGGACAAATCATACATTGAACTAGCACTAAAATGTTGAACTGCGGTACCCTGGAATTAGAATTTTAATTTAGGCCTTTAAAATTTTTTAATTAATTTTTGAAAGGTTAAAATTTAACACAACTTAACCAAGAAGTCAAATTTTAATCCTGTAGAAATTAATTTAAAAATTTTAAAGGCCTAAATTAAAATTCTAATTCCAGTGTAAAATATGGTGACAGCTAGGACTTAAACCACGGACTCAGCACCACTTTACGTAGGACTGGCGCAACGGACGCTAACCGTCGACTGAGGGTGGAGATCTTTAGTCTAAATGCTAAGTTTACACTCACAAATAGGAAAATTAAAGGTTTTTACAGGATTTTTGAAATATGAGCATAAAGTTAGCACTGCACACTATTTAAAGGGGATTTTTACATACAAAATTATGCACAATCATCGGGCTTCCCAACAATTATAACAACATAATATTTAAGGGAGATTTGTAGGATTTTTAGGGAGTTTTAGGGAAAAACTACGAAAGGTAAGGATTAAAAGGGACTTGGAAAGGGGGTGATAGCAGGAACGCTATTACCCACATTGCACCAGGGTGCCGCAGCAGAATATTTTAGCGTTATTTTAATGTATAATTTGTCCAGATTCATCAACATTTGTCGGGAGATTTTTTGGTGCACGCGAAAAATGACAACTTTTTAAAATTTCTATGTTTAACACACAGATTCTCAACTCTGAGGTGACATTAGGTACTCGACAACCGTATGAGTTACGACTTTAATATTTAAAAATCGATAAAATATACCATTTGGGTAATAAAATAGGTGAAAATCAGCGAGATCGGAGAAAGTCGAAAAAATGACCCAAAAATGGACTCCCTCTATTAATTTTGGTAAATCGTTAATTCAGCCGTAGCCAAAGCTGTTCGGAATTCGGAAGCTGCCACAATTCGGAATCTAGCAACAAATACCTACCTATTTCCTTCAGAATATTAAGCAGTCCTAAAAACGAACAAATAATTCGAATATTCGTTTATCTATTTATTCGTGAACTATTCATGAATAAGTTAGCAACGGTTCGAATATTCGTAGAAATTTTGTTCAGAAATACTTCTTCTATTTGTATGCTTTGAGCAACATTTGTGATGGGCCGAATTGATGGAACATTATGGGAATTGTTCGCCGTGTCAAATACACTTATATACTTCATCTGCGCATATGTATTTCAGTGCGCGCACACGCTGTACATTTTTTGATACGATGCGCGCACACGCAGTACATTTTCCAATGCGCGCCTACGGTGTACATTTTCTAACTCAGTGCGCGTACACGCAGTACACTTTCCAAATGCGCGGCCGGGCTGAGAAACATTTTAGTTGCGGGCCGGAGCGGGCCGAAATGGGCCGGATCAACTCTAGAAATGGTATAAATCACTAAAATTAGCTACACATTTACTGATTCTTGTTATTTTATAGCAAAATTTAACATTTCGTAGCATAATTTAGCCTCTCCATCTTGCATTGCATTGAAGCTTTTGATATAATATTGTTAGTAAAATTTTGGAATTTTTCTTTTGGCGGACCGGGCCAGGCCGAATTTTGGAACGGGCCGGGCCGGGCCGGGCCGAAAAACTATGACAGCGGGCCGGGCCGGGCCGAGCAAATTTTGGAGCGGGCCGGGCCGAGCCGAAAAAATCCGGCCCGTGCTCATCTCTATACTACAGTCTGTTGTCAAATTCAAACTTAAGCTTGGTTCGATTGTACAGCTGAGGCGCGCTAGAGCGTCTGTATGCTGAACCGAAGGTTCGATTTCGATTGCGATTCGAGTTCGATTTCGAGTACTCGATTCCGACCTGAGCCCAGAAATGTGTAGGTCACATGCTTTCAATTTGAAGCTTATGCATTTAGATTCTATTGACGGCAAAATTAATATGGAATGCTAATAAATTTGATTGATTAAGATTAACAATCTTCCACCTGTATAGATCTCCTAGTGGTGTATCGAGTATGCCGCTTACGTAATATTTCAGGCCGAAATCTGTACTGAACGTAGGGATGAAGTCCTCCATTGAAATTGGTTACAATAGTAGTCTTACTGTTGCCGGCACCGTTCGCGTTGGTAATGGTGGGAAAATTTTTATACACAATGAAGCAGATGTAATTGTGGGCGGTCTTCTGCGCATTAACGATGACCGTATATTAACTGTGTCCGGCCCGGATGCCTTTCTAGGTATGAGCTATGAGTTATTAACTTAACAATTTAATTATTCCCTAAAATGTTGCACCCTACCCTGATGCTAAACCGAATTGACACGGCAGTGTGGGTTCGAATTCAAACTTAAGGGGGGTCCATTTTTCAACCATCTTCGACCACCACTTTGCTCATTTTCACTTATTCTGTTGTCCGATTGGTATATTTAACGAGCTCTTGAAACTAAAGTCGTATCTGTTACGGTTAGCGAATGATTTCACCTCAAAGTTAAAGTCAGCATGTGTTAAACATAGGAAACAGAAAAAGTGGTGATTTTTTCCATGCGCTAGAGAAATCTCGCCAACAACAAAACGGAACAGTTCACCGTCCAGTTTATATTACAAATACGATCAAGATTTGTAGGAAGCAGAATTTTTAATTTTGGCCTTTAAAGTTTTTCCTGCTGCGCCTCAGCGCAGCAGGTCTTTTAAAGTTGCTCAGGCCGAGCTTCAGCACACATTTTGTTAATTAAACATGCATTTTGACATAAACACATGTGTGCAATGGTTTAACATAGTCATTATATGATTTCTATGTGGAGTTTTCTTGCGACAAACTTCTACTGCTAATCCATACAATTACGCATATGTGTAATTAGTCTGTGGGAATCATTCGAAACCGGAAAATTTCTGCTTTTCTTAATAATGACTAATACAGTCTTTTAACTGGTACCAACAATTCTGCGCTTCTTGTATCAGTTTCGTAAAGCAGAATTTGTCTTACTGTCTTCTCAACGTTAGTTTAGTATTTTGCCTAGGATTGATAGTATGCTTAAATGAGATTATCTCGTCGAGAAACAGAGAGATAAATTAGGATTAAATCTTTAAGAATATTAATTTTTTCTGCCACCAGCAGACAAAACTAAATAGCACAATCTTTTGCAGAAAATATTACTGTGTCTAAGCAATTGCCATCTCACTTGTGAAAAATATTGACTGCGCAGCAGGTTTATAATTTCATAAAATATTTATCCGGCGGACAATAAATCTTTTGCACACAATATTGCTTGTTTAATTATTTTTTGAAGTTTGAGAACAGCCACTGTTTCGCAACGCTGAAATTGTGGGTCAGCAACTTTGACGAAATTTTCTGGAAACTGTGAGGTCCAAATGAAAATTCCAAATGATTTCGAGATTTCTCTGGCGCAGAATTTTGATTTTTTTAGCAAAATTTCGGAAATTCGTGATGTTTGGTATCTAACATAAGGCTAATGGCAACACAGCCCTACAAATTGTTAGACTATATAGTTGCGTACCATTATTGATGAGTTTAGGTCAAGTTTGGATACTAATGGTGCAGAGTTAGTACACCCAGTTGGTCGTTGTCAAATATCAGGGTCTGACAGCCATAATCTCAAAAATAGCGATTTTTAAAATTTTTCGATATAAGTTAAATTTTATATCAATCGAAAGCTCTCATTATTGGGCATATTATTTCTTCTTTGACCATTGCCCGCAATTTGCGCCAAATTTAAGTTATCGGCTGTTAAATGATTGACGTGGTAAAGGCTTTCCAGGGCCACTTCTACTCCCTGAAATCACTAAATAAAGCCATAAAGTAGACTTTCCCCATTAAAAGTTACCCCTAAGTCCGTTGTTTACATCAGTTATCAAACATATAAGAGAATGAAGCTCCATTTTCACGGATGTTCAGGTGTAAATTTGCCTTTATTTCCTACGTCACCGTCGTCTTCTCAATAGCCGGCTACTCGACACGGACTGAACTAAACTCCTCAAAATTTAAACTCGATGTGCAAAACATGTGTGACAAAATTTTGAGTGAAAATGAGCAAACTCCGTGACCATAAAATATTTCATGATGACCCTCCCCCCTTAAGCTTGGTTTAGGCTCAATTTTTTGAGCACAGCCAGGCATTCGAAGCCTCTGAGATTTCAGCCTTCCCAAGATTTGGGGCATAAAGTCCAAAGCTTCAATCACACAACTCATTTATTGCGGGCCTTTTTTAGCAACCGTGCTGAGCTTATCTGTTTTATCTGGTTTCACGCGACACAATTTATTATGTACTGTTTGCAAACTATTTGTATGGAACTGAACGGGAAGCACTATAAATTTAGTAATTCTGAACCTTCTGAAAACTCTCCTGGTTGCATGTATTTCATATTTATATAATATAATAATCATATCGTTATGTGTGTATTTATATATTTCAGGCGTCGGCCAGGAAGAGGAACTCGTTCTTAACCGTGGGAATTTCTCTGTAAATAGGTCAATTATACCTCACTTGGGATCGAAAAAATGTAGCATAGGAATTTCTTCTACAACAGTTGAGCAGACAGAAGTGATGCCTCAGCTGTTTGATTTCAGAAGTCATCCTTGCGTCAAGACAGAACATTGTGATTGCTGATATTAACTTTCAATAGGGCTGACTTTCAATCTGAGTAATCTGTGAATCAAATAAAATATAAAAAATTTTATGAACTTTATATGTCTAGGGTCAGCATTGCTGGGGAGTAGTATACGCTGTGCCTACACCCCTAAAATCGATACCTATGTTCAGCATTAGTCTGGCAGCCGCCTGCCAGACGCATAAAAAACCAACATTTCCAAAAAACCAGACATCTCCTTGCTGCAACTATTGCGCAATCGCAAAAACAAACAGCAGCTGGCTGCTTGCGTAATCAGCTTCGCTGATTACGCAAGCTTCCAGCGCCCCCGAAAACAACCCTCCACCACAACTTCCGGCCCCAAACCCCTCAGCCGCGCCGCCCCTATGCTTTTGATTTGCATTTTTAGTTATACTAGTTTTAATAAATTATATATTAAGGAATCATTCCGGGATACGTAATTCTTCTATAAACTTTTCATTTTTAAGCCATGATTTATCGACATTAAAACCAACCTAATTGATAAAAAACTATACTGCAGACATTTCTTTGTTGCAACTATTGCACAACACTCCTTCTAAATGTCGAAAGCAGACATCAGCCTGCAGTCTGAGTAATCAGCTTCCAGCCAAATAAAAACAAAGCAGCCGCTAAAAGCTCCAGCTATAAGTCAACCAGTTGTGTTGCCACGTATTGAGCAGCTGTGATAGCAAACAAAAAGTTTTTGCTAAAAAGTTGGAGTTTTAAAAATTCAGAGCATTCATTATAAAAAACGAAGTGTCAGTTAGTTTTGCCGCCACACCAGTTAAGGCTTTCGAAAAACAATTCAAACGGCTCTTTATAAAAGCATTCGGCAGCAGTGTGCTTCACTTTGCCTCTCTTCGTTCTTTGCGAAATGTCGCTCCGACTGTGTGATTTTATATTACAACGTTATATGTAACAAGCCTTCTGCTTTCTTGAATTTCAAGCACTTCTACTGTTCTGTTTTGATTGTCTATTTTAATTTGCCTTTTCAATTTATTCTGTGATCGTAAAAGGTAAGTAAGAAAATACATGATTACAGTATAATAGATAATGATTTGTGTCCTAATGAATAATATTTGCCATTTTGCACTAGTGGTGTTCATTCTGCTAAAGCCCCTTTTCATTTCATAAAAAAGCATTTGAAAGTTTAACAATTCAGTCGTTAATGGGCTTTCAGCATTTTAACGTTGGCAAATTAAGATTTGCAATGCAAAAATAGCAAGACTCATTTAAGCAGCTAATCACTAAAATTACCGCTGGAGATTAATATTCTTGAAAGCGGCATACAGCATAGCATTGCCAAGTTTAAACAAAAGTAATACTGACTTGCATTTTAGGACTCCACGCTTGGGATCGACACATCTTGCTTTGATCTCCTTCTTCAGAACTACCTCTGCCCCCCTCCCCTTCTTCAGAACTACCTCCCCTCCTCTTCTTCATAACTATCTCTGAAATAAGTAAGTAATTTTATTTATGCAGACTTATAGATATATATACAAAAAACAGTAAGAATTAAAAACCAATCATTAAAAATCTAGCCTTGGAGAGGTAAAATCTTCAAAATATAGCTACACACTTCCCAAGCTACACACCGCCTGCAAACAGCTGTCAAACAATAGGGCTAACCTAGCTACTGGTCAATTTAACGTCTAAGGCGTAGAATTGGAACGCAGCTGTGGAACAGTTATTAACACAGACTATGTATATAATTTAAATTAATCACCATGTAAACACAGGAACATATGAACAAAACGACACAAACACGAACTCAATGAAAAACAGTTCAGTTCAGTTAATTATATAGGAACAAAATGTATGCTTCTATAGTTAATTTCTAGCGAGTCCATGTTACTTTTGCTGCTTAAAATCTAATTATAAGCCCTAAATCTCAACCCCTTTTTTAACCATTAAATAAAACACGTTATCTTTCTTTAGGATGATCTGCCGGTGCCCCTTCCGAAGTTGTGCTGAGGTGTTTTCTTCCAAAGACCTTCTTAGAAACCACCTCCAAAGTATTCACGATCTGGGATGTTTGCGCTGTGGAAAGTATTTTCCAGAAAGTCAAACTTAACAGCGCATATCAGAGCACGACACCCACAGAAGAATAGCACTTTACCTTTTGGATGACATCAAAGATGTTGCTACTTCTTTACTTCCCCCAGATGAAACAGTTATGCAGGAAGGCGAAGGCCTTTCAGAAGACAAGCCGGAAAATAATATTGTCTCTCAGATGACTCTTTTGTTCTCCGGCAGACTGGAGAAAACGTATCTGATGACTTCC
>JASAND010025679.1:0-23875 GCA_030248195.1 Trissonchulus latispiculum
GTATGAGTGTTATGCTTCGCGCACACATTTACCATTCCAGCATAATCAAACAAACTTAGTCCTAATCGCTGGTACTACTCCACTGTTTATGCTTTAACACGCACACACACACGCAAACACACATAGTTATTAAGTATTTAACTTTAAATATTGATGTAACAATTATATCATAAACTAAGCTACTTTACCTTTGATCATTTGGACAACATTTATACCATATTTAAAACTTATTCAGCAAATATTTACATATCATTTATACTACATTTAGACTAGCATGCGCTCATACGAGATTCAGATCATCCATGCACACCAATACCTGATTATGTCCTATTCCTGCACAATATCTGAGTTTCATTCGTATTGGCAGAGCTCACAACCTTCATCAAACAGAAGGAGTTTCGCGAGTTACACACATGATCAGGATCATAGAAATACCTTTACATACACACACACGATCACAGAATTTCTTAGCTAATTAATACTCAACTATTTCTACTTACCAACACGATTACAACTGCAAATACAACAAAACCTAACAACATAATTTCTTAGCTACAATTTGAAATATATCCTAACAATGTTAACTATTAAATTTTAGAGATTTTGTGAAAACCTTGGTGTGAGTTTTAAACGTTTTAAAATTCGACTTTCTTAGCGCAGAAGTTTGAGAAGTTTGTGATATTTTGGAACAGTATTTTGGGAGCTTTATGAAAGCCATGTGAGTAATGATGGCCAAGCAATCATTACTACAAAAACTACTATCACACATTATTAATATTGATACATAAAAAAGGGGCAGGGAAGCCGGTCATTCTCTTTTGAAACTCCTCAATAATTATTTAAAATAAAACAACTCATATCTTTTAGGATTTGAGTCAAACATCCTATATTTTTAAAGACCTATTACTTTTGGAACCGACCTAACGCTGAAATACACGACATATTACAGAGCAATAAAGATTTCCGGATTAACTACGCCTTGATTAACAATATGGCCGGCAACTCCTAGTTGCCGGCTGTGGGGAAACGGGTTTCAGAACTAGCTCAGTACCTTTCAGGGCCATGCTTTTTTGGAGGCCCACTAACTCACTCCTAAAAGGTGGGGTCCCCACTCATTTCATCCCAAGAAACTACAAAATACATCATTATTTTCTGGCCTCTGAGGCCCTAATAAAAACTACAATTCAAAAATCGTGGCTTGACCGAACACTAAAATAAAAATGCAGAAAGGAAACAAGAAGATTAGGCAAATCTCAATACCCCCATCGCACAGGAGGAGTTTACATGAGCTGCCTTCTAAAGAAAAATCATAAAGGTAAAAGTTGAAATAATAAATAAGGGACAAAACTCAAGACCTCCATCGAACAGGAGGGGTTTACATGAGCTGCCCCACAACAAGAAATCATAAAATAAAATGTAAAATTAAACTATAGCTGGCCTTGGGCCCACTCATGCTAGACAACTAAAAATTGGCTCGAAGGCCTTAGAAAAGAAAAACTTTGCCCGTAGGCTCAAAAACAATACATGAAAACGGGCCCTGAAGGCCCATATAACATAGAAAAAATTGGCCGAAAGGCCTAAACAATACAGATATAAAAGTTGGCCCGAAGGCCCAGAATAATAGAAAATTATGGCCAAAAAGGTGGCCTTTGTTTCTTCCTAGATTTTTCCTCGTTTCGAATTTTGGCCGGGCATAGAAAGCCCATTCGGCCCTCAATTGTGTGTGTTCGCTGTGAAACTCAATTTTCTTTTTTAGTCCGAAGGCTAGAAAAGTCCTTAATCTTTTTATCTAACCTGGGAGGGTGTGCTTATTCTCCGTGCCAAAACTCTGGCACACAGCGGAGACACACCAGAGAGGGGAGGGGGGAAGCAACCTCAGGTTGCTGCTCAAGCGAACACTGAGCTTTGGAAAAATTTTGGGACCGAGCTGACAGCTCTCTGACAGCTCGGTGACAGGTCATTAAATCGGGTTGTAGCGGACTTTTCCTTTGTTTTTAAGGCAAAGCTTCTAGAAAGTTCTAGAACTTTCTAGAAGCTTGCCACCCTTTGCATTTGGGGCGCAGCGGCGGGCTGAGCCAGCTGGCCGTCGGGGGTCGAAATTAATGAGATTTAGAAAATATTACCCCCCCCCCGAACTGACCCATTTTTGATAAATTTTGGGTGTTGAAACTTGGCGAAACTTTGCGAAATTTCCTTTAGCACATAAAGGTAACCAAAGGGAAAACTTCGTGAATTTTTGTAACTTTGCCGAATTACTACGATAGATATGCAATTTTTCGTGAATTAATATTTATATCATCATAAACTACGTACTTATCTACCTAATTCTAGCTATTCATATTAATTCTCATATTATTAATGAGGGGGATTAGCCCCCTCCAATCGGCATGACTTGGACTGATACTACTATTTTCTTTCTCTTTCTTGGTTGGCCTTGTCCTCGGCCAAAAGTTCAAGCGAGGACAACTGCTAGGCCCTGGAAGAAAGAGGCCTAGCAGAATAGAAAGGAAAAGAAAACAACACCTGACTGAGGTGTAGTCTAGGAGGTAGACAACCTCCTAGACAATAAAAAAGGAAAGGTTTGACTTAAGTCAAACCAAATAAAAGAACCTTTTTAGAACACTCCTTTTTGGAGTGATAAGATTACGAAACAAAAAGTAATCTTATAAAAACATTTTTGCTCATAACTTTCCTATTTTTGAGAGTTAAAAGCTCGGGTTTGCATTTTTGGAATCAGGATCAAATTCCCTTTCATATGAGCCCAAGTCATGTTTCGGACCAAAATTACAAAATTTTACCAAATATTAAGTAAATATCACTAATTAACATTTATTAACCTTATCTAACTACGTACCTAGCTATTCAGTACCTAATATTGAACCATCTTCTAACAATTTGTTATTTTTCAATAGTTTTCAGTACCGACATGCTCTATAAGTACTTAAATTCCAATTTTGAGAACATAAAAGACCTTTATTCCCCTAATAAAACTGGGGAACATTCCTGCAGTTGGTTATTAGGCATTTCTGACCGGAAAGAGGGGAATTGGGAGTCCTATCTCGGACTTAATAAGAGTAACTACCCTTTCCACTGGGGTTTGTAATTTTAGTGTTAGTTAGGGAGATTAGTACAATTAAAGGTCGTTAAGACTTCCGTTAACTATTAAAACTGGTTTCTCAAGTGATTTGTGTCCACTGCGTGTTCGAGTTCTTTCGCTACTTACTTATTTGGTACTTAAATTGAAATTCTTAGTCCCTAATTGAACGAATAGTAGTTTGTACTTGGCAACTCTGGCAAAACAGGACAAGACATAACAAGAATGCATCCAATAATCTTTAACATTGATTCCGATCAAATCCATCATTACCAAACTAAAAAATTTCGGCTCCCTCGCAACTGAGGAACTCATTTCTTCGCACGATTCTTTGTCTGCCGTTTAGTTCTCAGGTTCATTTTTTAATTTTTACAAAACTCCTTTCATTACAATTACCTTGACGTATCTGTTTATGCTGATTGTTGTAATTTTTGCATTTTGTGTTTAGTGTTGTAATGAAATTATCTGGTACTTCGCAATAAATAACGTAGCCTGGTAGCGTTAAGGTCGCTGGTTTGGTGATAGTTATTGGTCATTTATTTATACTCTCATTCGAAATTCGAAATTGTAGTGAGCACTATAATTATAATGAGAATGAATATATTACAAATGCCTACAATTTCGCATTGTGAGCCAGAGCTAATAATGTAATTCGGCCTTCAAGATTTGTTTAACATGTTTGGGTGGCAGTTTGAATGCCTTACTCAGAATAAATGCAAGCGTTTGTGCATCTCACAATTTTTATTATTCCTGCTGGAGCAGGAATGTATAAAATGGAAATTACTATGTTTAGTGCATGGTGAGTCATTTCTCCATTTAGAAGCCCTATCTTCAACACAGGGCTAGCTTAGGTGAGATTTTTTGCATTCGGATTATGCAAATTAGGTTTTAGTACCTATTTAAACCGCAGAAGTGAGAGCCGTGGCGCAGTCTTCGGCTGTCAGCAATCTAAACGGTTGCAGATTTTTGAGCACCTGTGTAGCTTGGGAGCTACACATGGGTGCATTAGGCAAAAATAAGATACTAGCTTGCGCTGAACATCACAAGTTCAGGCATGGCAAGCATAGGCCTGTTCTCTCTTTCTCTGGTGCAGTAGGAGGTCACTGAGAATTGAGAACAAATGTGAGCAGCGGACTAAAAAGTTAGCTTCCAACAAAGACAGTTTTGCACTTGAATAAGAACAGGTCTATAAAGGAATACTGCCCCTTTTGGGGCCTACCTGTTTCCATTAAAAGCAATATATGTTTCAAATAAAATACTACGAACACTTTTTAGTCACCACCATTGATCCCTTCAGGAGTAGTTACCTTTTAGATTACGAAACCAGCCAAATTTTCAATAATCAAAGCGATGTTTCTTAAAATTAGAAAGAAGTAGTAAATAATGAGACTGGTTTCCAGCGGGAAAATCAGGAACGTCCATATAAAGTCTAAATGGAACTGGGCATTACTCATCTAGTAAAAGTGTTCAAAGGACCAATTCAAACTTGTAAAATTCACAAAGGACAAAAATGTAGAGCACTGTTTTATATTAACATGGTTTACATCTCATCTTCAGTTTTACTGTGCAAAATCAGATAATGCACAGTTACAGTTATAGCTACAAAATGTTTCAACGAGATATTTTTTATAACCAACAAAAACCACATATTTATCAGCAAACAATAAACCACTTTAAAAATGTCTAAGAAAACCAACCAGGTCAAGCACCTGCGGTAACTCATTTATCAATATTGCTTGCGACAATTTATAAGATATTTTCGATAATACTTGAGAAAAATTATGGGTTCCATGTGTAGGGCCAAGTTTTGATGCTGCACTGATAAATCTTAGTTTCGTTAGTTCTTTCATTTTTCCTGTCGGTTACGGTTGGAAACGGTCGAGTTTAGTTCCCATGAAACTGTCAATGGACTCACGCAAGAACACTAAAATCTTACTACCGCTGGGGAACGAGTTCGAACATAAGCTTGGTTCAACTGTGCTTGGATGGTTTACACACGGTACAATGTTGGCCTTGCTAGCTTACATATTGTGGGTTTGATCTCCATCTTAGGCCAGACCAAACGTTTTTAGTCTAAGGTGGGGGAATGAGTGGCACATCTTAGTTTCCTTCGTTTTTTCGTCTACAGAACATCATTAAATTAACCCTGTATATATTGTTTTATTAATTAGATTGTTTGACATTATTTGAAAAGCTTGTAAATGCATTTTTGTGACTGTATGCAATGAATTAGTCCATAACACGTAGACACGCATCCACCAATCAGTGACTTGTCTACATTTCTATTTCTTGAAGCACAAGGAAAACAGCAACTGAATAAATTCTACTAACGTAAGTAGGCTCATTCCACTGTATAATCCTAAACAAATACAATGCCATGAAATAAAACATCTTTATCATGCTGATCAGTATTATTACTTTAGCTCAGATTTGATAAAAACAAGGGTTCAAAGACTGCTCCGCATTGCCAGTACCTCAAATTGTGCGGTCTTTAATATCTATTGCCGTCTAGATTGCGCAACGTGTTACTGCTGCCAACGAAAACATTAAACATTAAACCCAAACATTAGATATCAACAGAAGACGCTAAACACGAAACCAGCATAATATATTTCTGACCCAAGGTTCCTCCTATATTGGTCAAAAAGTCCCATCCATTCATCTTAGGGAGTTGCTTCATTCGTATGAAATCAAAGGATTCGAAATATATGGACACTGACACATAATTTTTTCTCATTTCTTTCTCCAGTAATTCTAGCAAATCCTCAGCAATACTACCATTGTAAACTTGTAGAACTAAATCTTCGGGAAGTTGCATGCCAGCTACTTTTTGAATAGGCGATGACTAAAAGTAGAATGCAATACACTACAAATCCTTGTGGTTTTAATGTGGCCCTAAGCTTTCAGAAAAATTTAGTACTTTAAAACGCACCATCGTGACGGAACTCAAAATGAAGGATGTTACTCCTTTTCAAGTAGTAGTTTGATATATTGTATTTATCATACAATTAAAATATATGAAAATATTGTGGCTGTTTAGCTCCCCCTATCCATCTCGTAACTAATGCTGTTCGAGAACAAGTTCGCGAGTTCATTGATCTGCAAAGCAGCTATGCAACATGCGTTCAAGTGTAAGATCTGTTTAGCCATGTACTCGAAACTATAGTAAACCCTGCAGTATGTATTGAAGGTGGTGATTCCTTTTGGGCGCGTATTGTTGGTTGACTGCTCACATCAAGAAGAAATCTGATAAAATTTTCCAAAAATAAGTTGTTTTAGCGTTCTAACACCTCCAAAAATCTCATTTCAAGAATTCGGCATTTCCGTCTACGGCAATTGTGGACTTAATTAAAAGCAAAATGTTTACAACAGAAGAAAAAATAGACAGACCACCTTGGACTACCCAGCGTGGGTACAGGTACAAGCAATGGGTTACCCGGCTGCATGACAAAAGGCATAAAAATAAAGGGGAAATGGAAAAGGCGAGACAACAACGTAATAAAGAACACGGGAGAGAGGGGTCCATTTAGACACAAAGAAAAGGGAAGTCCAATGCGCCACCGATCTGAACTTTGACCAAAAAATGTTATAATCGAAATGTGAGCAGCTGTCCTGAGTCATTATTTCAAGGTAGCCTATATAATGTATACATTTTTAGAATCCTCGGGTACTCCAGATTTCGAGAATCCGGAAAACTCCGAAATCCCAGATTTCATTCACGGAAAATTTAAAATGTTTCGTTTTTCGGCCAATTTTTATAGGAATCAAAATTTTGTTTTAACAGTCGAATGGAGCCGGCTCCGCTACATTCACAAATTCCAGATTTCACTCTAGCTTGAAAGATTTCGCGAATTCCGAGAAATGGGCTCATTTCTGCGAGTTGGCTCTATTAAAAACTTTGCGCACCTCGTCAAGAGCTTTCGAAAGATAGCCATATTGAGGGGTATTGGAAAAAATTTCTAAAATCCGGAAAATCGATTTTCGTAAATTCCGGGAATTGAGTTCATTTTCAAAAGTCGGTTCTATCACAAAACTTGTTCAGCCTAATAAGAGCTTTCGGATGATACCCAACTTGTGGGCATTTGAGAAGATTTTTAGAATTCGGAAATTTTGAAATCCCGGAATTCCGGAAATTGGGTACATTTTCGTGAAAACCTTCTGAGAGCAAAACTTTGTAGCGGGAGCAGCTCTATTCAATTATAAAAACAAAATTTTGACTGCGATAAAAATAGTAGGAAAACTAAAAATTTAAAATTTTTTGTGAATAAATTTCGGAGCTTTCTGGACATTCGAAATCTGGAGTACCTGAGGATTCTAAAAATATATACATTATATAGGCTAGCTTGAAATGATAACTCAGGACAGACGCTCAGATTTCGGTTACAAGATTTTTTGGTCAAACTTTAGATGAAAGACAAAACCCAATTGACAAACAAACTGACTCATCTTTGTAACAAGTCTGGACAGCCTGTTTGCCAGCATTACGTGATCAGTATGAACTAACTTTCAATACAGAAGATAAATATTGCATCGGCCGAAAATTTCGGCAACCCGCAAATGTTTTAAACAGTTTAGGAAGAAGAAGTGAAAAGGGAATTGTTCCAAAAAGTATGGTAGGCAGTAGCGTCTCCGCTACTACCTAAATTATATAAAAGCAGCGTTTTAGCATCAAATAATAAACTAGTAATAATGGTTCACAGGTGATGTCTACAAATGGAATCACCACCTTAAAAACACATATTATATATCCATTGAAAGCTCTTAGTGGGAATGACTTCTTGTCAATGAACCAACTGCTCTAAGACGCTTAAATTTCAAGCTAGGCGTGTTGAGTCATGTTTGACACTGTCCTAGCTTCTTCGCAAAATGCTTTCAAGAAGCTTTTAGTCATGCTCATTCGGCTTGAAACTGATAGGTGTTTTATTTATAATTTTTGAAAGTGTATAACAAAATAAGCTAAACGATTGACGTTAGTTTTTGCGATAACTGGCTTCAGTTGGCGTCAGCATGCTCGTACTCACTTGACTTCAAACTGCACATTGCACTGTTGATTGCCTGTCACATGCGGAGAACAGTACGAAACAACTCAAGCTTGATACGTACGACTTGTGACTAAGGTTATTTGCGTAAATGAACAAAATCCGTTATTTTATGGTGCTTCATGGCAGACCTCCCTATAGATAGCTGTTCGGTTCAAATACTGCTTGCATTTGTCAGCTCTCCAAGGTCATCCGAAATATGTAGCTTAGGTTTCCTGCACACAGTGGTTGCCGAAGTTTCACTTTGTGTAAGTTGATTCTGGGAAACATAACAAGTCAATCAAAAAGGCAAACAACAGTCAACACAATCAAACATTTAACAAGAATACCTGCAGTCGAGATTGCTCAATAATCTCACGAATTGTCTTCGTAAATCGTCTGGCAAATAATGAGTGTGGAAATACAGCAGATGAGATGGAAAACTGAAAATCGTTGGACGTGCACTCAGGCTTGCACTTACTTCTACAGGTATTTGTTAAGAAGCCTTGCATATCCTGCAATATCGCATTCAAACTTTAGATACAACTCCATTGGTGCAACAGTAAACCAAAGTTGTTCAGCCAAAACAATACATCTAGTGTCATATTTTAGCGGAAGGAAAAAATTTTGAGAAAGAAAGAAAGAAAGAAAAGAAAGAAAGCTTGAAGGATAAGTTACTTAATAAAAGAAATCTGAGTGACCCTAGGCTGAAGCATGTTGACTTGACAGGTGCTGTCAACTAAGCCAATTTCAATGGAACGTTAAATGTAGTGATATCTGATTTTCATTTCACTTCTAACACACAGGCATCTTAAGCACTACTTTAGTGGGGTCTTTCCCATTATCCAACCCCATAGCTTAATCAAAAATCCGAAGAAGCACAATTTGACGGATTGAGTTGAGATTTGATAGGAGTAGGTTTTCTTACCTGGTGATTTCTAAAATGCAAAAATTTTAAGGTTTTAAAAATTTTTTAAAAATTTCAAAATTGTAGTTGGTAAGGGGGACCAAGGACAACCGAAATCTTTTTTGAAAAAATTTGCTGAAAAGATACTTACAAAGCTTTACTGGCTGAGCACGAATTTGAAATCAGCTTTTCGATTCAGCTGTTCCTTAGCTTAATATAAGCCAACGTTGTAAGCTGAAGATGCCAAAATTCGCTCATTCTGTTTTTACAATAGTAATACAAAATTTGGCAATTCTGTATATTATAATTTAGTGTTTCTATCCTGTGATAGAGCCAAATTCAATTGCGAAAGTTCTTGAAACATGCTTTCACTGACAATGACTGTGGGTTCTGATCTGCGTATATGATCTTCGTGATATTTCGTATCTGACGGTAGATAATCGGCATTTTCTTGCCACGGGTGCTGTTAAATTTTGGGTCGCGGAGTTTGCCCATCTTAATCTTACCCATTGCAACTAATTTCACTCCTACCATTCTATGACGTTGGAACAATAGTCATAAATATTTGGCTATATTAATTATGCAAACCTTGTTGCATAAAGATAGCTCATGTTTGAAGTATACGGTTTAGTTAAGGATAGGATTGCATAAAATTAACTAGTTCCGCACAGTAAAAATAATTACATTAGGTCTCTACTGTCAATAGACATTTACCAAACCTTCTTCAAATTTCAATTCGAATTCTTCAAGCACCCTGTGCTACTTACCTGCAGCTGTAAACACTACAAAAGCTAGGGTGCGAATTGGACAAATTCTGGGTTTTCAAACATTTATGATTGAAATCGTCGAGGACGAAGTTTGAGCTACGAAAACAAGGGCCGATGTTAGCAACGCCTAAACCCGAGTTAAGACCCAAACCTGGGTTTACTAAGCTAGCTTATAAATTTAGCCCGGGTTAGCAAATTAACCCGGGTTTAGTCGTTGATAACATCGACCCCAGGGGCCGATGTTATCAACGTCTAAACCTGGATTAACTCGCTAACCCGAGTAAATTCATGTGTTAAAGATAGGCGAGTAAACCCAGGTTTGTAACTTAACCCGGGTTAAGGCGTTGATAATATCGGCCCCTGAAGAGTCCGGGGCCAATGTTATCAACGCCCAGACTCGGGTTAAATAGCTAGCCCGGGTATACACGACTATTTAACATATGAATAAAACCCGGGTTGGCCACTTAACCCGTGTTTGGACGTTGATAACATTGGCTCCAGGTGTTGTCTAATTCGACTCGTTTATAGGCACAGATTTGGACGCTAGGTCGCTTGAGCAGACACAGCTAGCTCCCACGGATATTAATTTGTATGCATTTATGCAGGCATATCGAAATTTAAAAGGGTCTTTATATTTTAGTTGCGTAACCAACCATGTTTACGGTTTCATTGTTTTCTACAATTTTATACTGTTCAAATTGATACAATCAGTTGAAAAAGAGAAATCAGCAACTGGATCTTTGCTCTATACTCGACCTGAAACTTCAGCAGCAACTTTGCAGAGACTGCCTAAGTTTACAAGCTGTTTACTCTGCAGCCGTTTGCATCAATGTAAAAAGTCACAGGCTCTCTAATGGAGCTTTCTTTATTATTTGAGAGAAAAAATTAAGCTGAAAATAGAAAAATTTCTTTATGAGAAAACAGAATGAAGAAAAAAGAAAACTTCAGTACAATTATGCTCTTAAAGTTGCAGTTTTTAATGACCGTAGAAGCTGCCATCACTTTACATGGACTATTCATGTTTCTAGTCCAGAAAGTTGGTGACTACTGTTTTAAAGTCACAAACTTTGCCGATTATATTTTTGTTGCATATTATAAAAACTATTTACATAGGCCATAGACACTTGAATTTTTAAATGTCCACAAATGTCCACAAAATGCTCAACAATGACAAGTCATGACGTTCAGGACAATCCGAAAATTTTTTGACTAAAAATAACCAGCCAAAAAAGTTCGGAATATCAGTCCACTTGCTTAGTCCAGAAATTATGTGACTAAACATTTTAGTCACGACAGACCCATAATAAAAAGTGGAAACCTATGGAGCTGAGAGCTCTCAACAACTGCATTACCAACAAATTGCGTACTATATATGAATATATATACCAGAGCTGACGATATTCAAGAATCATACTTTAAAGACATCCAGATAATCTGTCATCATTTTGCTAGAATTGCAGACCGGTAAACTAACATTAACCCGCATAAACTGAGCAGACTCCATGGTTGCCAAATTCGGTAGTATGCACGTAAAGTTGTGCAAAAAGTAACGAAAAAAGCAACCATTGTCACAGAGCCTGGACAAATAACTGTAATTTCCTCCATATAAAAGCTTCCCAATATTATCATAGGTTCTGGCATCAAAAGGAATGGGAGTCCAATCTTTGAAGCAGTCGGAACCATCGTATGGAAGCGGAAGGCGCTAAATATCAAAACTAAATAGATGAGATTTACAATTTTATCGGTAGCTACGGTATATTGATACGTATGGTGGGTGTGGTTATAGAATCGTATGTTTCTTATATGCAGCACATGCAAACTATTCCCCTAAAATATCACCACTACCCACTTGCTGGTTCCTATTCATTGGAGATTAATTTAGTGTACTCCTGATTCATTATTAATTCGACTTCGGAATAAAAACAGTAAACAAAATTAATTGTTGTCAGACCTCACGCTCGGCCGGCTCGGCGGACTAAATGATGGCGGATTAACATGCTTAACCATAGGATAACGTGAGGGGGGGAATGGAAGGGTGCAGACCCCCCTCCCAGACCGAAGAAAGCGGGTGGACCCCCTCTGCAAAAATGAAAAAAGGTAGACCGTCTCGTCTAGAAGGCAAGAAGGGTAGTCCTCTCAGCAATTTTTACCAAATCTTGCTCATTTTTTATCAATTTTAGCGATTTTTTTAAACAATTTCTTAAAAATTGCTAAAAATGATGTTTTTGCTAATTTTTTGTCCGCAAATTTTAAAAATTAGCAATATTTGCAAATTTTGGGGTAGACCCCTTAAATGTTTGGAATGTTTTGAGGGTAGACCCTTCGCCAGGGTCGGGGTAGAGCCCCAGAATTGGACCCCGTGTTAATGCCTATGCTTATCCGTTGCTTCTTTGTCGGAACATTATATTGATTAAAGCTAATATGATGCACGGATTCAAAATTATCGAAATGAAAAAGTTTATATTATTCCGGTTATTACGCTTCGGTTAATCCAGCATTCAAAGGGACACGAATCCGTCAATTTACTACTATTCTGCTTCTTTAATCTTGAAAGGAATAGGGCCCTAGAAAATTGTTTCTCCCCAGTATGAATATTCTATCAACTTGCTCTACCGATGTAAGGACCGATTTTTTATTTAAAAAATTTCTCATTTTATAGATTCCTCAAATAATCAAAATGTGCTTTCCTTACCATGTGGAACATTACTTTCGAGAATATTATTTCTCGAAATTTAGGCGATTAGGTGGATCGCATTAATTTTCATAACTTCAGTATGAGCTCGAAAATTTATACATTATTGAGTCCACAGATATCAATTTTTCAGGTTTTGGAGGAAGAAAATTTTTATGTTTGTATTTGTTTCACTGTATATATGTTTGGACACTTTTTATAGAAAATGAGTTTGATGGAAAGGAGGAAGGAGTAAAAGGGAAATCGAGTATGAAATCATTACAGGAAGAACAAAATTGTGCCTGCAAAACAAAAGAATCCAAAAAATAAACTAGCCACAATTACTGGGCCCCGTTGCATAAAAACAATTTTCATAAGTAAATGACAATAGGCAATTTGGGACAATATGCAATAGGGCCTATTAGAATGCGTTGCATAAAACACTATTTGTCACAGGCTTATTTTTCATACCTATTGACAACCATACCAATAGGTACCTATTAAGATAGTTCAGCTTGCCGTTTATATAATGTATAGTTGCGGCATACATTGACGCAGTACGTCTTTACACAACAACTGTCATATGAACAAAACATCAAGAAAATAATAGTACCAACGAAGAATAATATTAATAAAAATAATAGAATTGTAAGAAATAATGAAATATTTAAAAGATCAATCCTGATAAGTTTCACAGAAAATCGTTTGTTTTGGTTAATTATCCGACAGTTACCAGTTTATTAAATTTTTCCAAGACTTTTGCATGCTCTTCATTGAGTAAATGTTGTTTTAATGTGAAATTCTAAAGTTAAATTAAACTCAGCTTTTTCGTGAAACTTACCTGTATGTTTTTGCCCAAACGTCTTTAAACATGGCTGAGATTTTCTGTTTCTTCTTTTCATCTAGTTTGTAAAAGCAAATTGTGTAGAATAGCTCATAGAAGCACTTATAATTAGAAACAAATCATCTTTTTTGATAATTCGAAAATTTAACGGTTTCTATAGGTGAAATTTAATAGGTATTAAAATTACGCGAGTTTTATGCAACGCTCGCATATTGAAATCGCCTATTAAACTGGAAAAATCGCCTATTGCCTATTGTAATTGAAAATTAGTTTTATGCAACGCTCTCAGCCTATTTACCTAATGCCTATTGTACCTATTTACCTACAAAGTTTTATGTAACGGGCCCCAGTCAAGAAATATTAACAAAATAATAGGAATAAGGTTTCAGAAGACATCGTATGTTTTGGCTAGTTATCCCACTGCTACCAGTTTATAATTTTTTCCAAGGCTTTTGCATGCACTTCATTACATGGGTATAGATTGCTTTAATGTGAAATTTTAAATTAAATTGAATTCAATTTTCACTTGAAATTTGCTCTATGTTTTCGTCTAAACTCTTTAGGCATTTATGAGACTGTCTGTTTCTAGTTTTCATCTACTTTATAAAATGAAATTGTGTTGAATAGCTCATAGAAGCACTTATAATTGAAACAAATTATCCTCTTTGATAATTTCAAAATTTAGCCGTTTCTATAGGTGACATTTAATAGGTATTAAAATTGCGCGAGTTTTATGCAACGTTCGCCTATTGAAATCACCTATTAAATTGGACAAATCGCCTATAGCCTATTGTAATTGAAAATTACCTATTGCATATTGGACCTATTAACCTATTGAATGTTTTATGCAACAGGCCCCTGGAGGGATGTAACAATTTACTACTACACCAGGACACGTTCCATATACCGAAAAATCGATTACAATAAATTCGAGTGATTGAAAATCGTATAGTAGAAAGTAGGAACACGATAAAACCTACTTCAGTCTTACTATATGAAACGGCGACTTTGTACTGGTTTCCAGCAAATAATGGCAATGCGTGAGATTCAGGAGTAGGCACTGTTCCTGTTTCATGAACTTGAAGTCTAAAGCTAGGTGATAAATCAAGACCTGGCAGATATTCATAAGACTCTGTTGAGAGTAACAAATCTAATGATGCGTCACTTCGAGGCAAAATAAAAGTTCCGTTGGTTGTTTTAGTGCTGTAGCAGTTTCCGTAGGACTGATGAATCCAAGGAACAAAATCATCACATGATAGGGCACCCATAGGACTTCTACCATCGATTAAAATATCACTGATTTGGTGACCTAAAACAACCAAATAAGTCTTAGTGCTAGCCAGAAAGACACAGATGACCATTAGTGAAGACATTTTACTGAATGCTGACACTAACTACTTTCCTCCTTGGCCACCAGGTGTCCAGCAGTTTGTGTCCTTTCCTCCACCGACTGAAAAGATTGTTCTCAGATTTCTATCATCTTTATATTCATTCATCCGTCATCACAGTTATCAGATGTACCTGTGGTCCTGTGGAAAGATTAAAATTACTTAAAGACAATAGTAATGCAAGGATTCGAAATGAGTCTCCGCCACCGTCTCCGACACCTTTGCTTTTCATGTATGACATTCGTGTTTCCGTTGGCGGTAATCAGCTGTAATTGCATGCACCACACTGTTCTAATTTTATGGCCAACTGTCTTTCATGCTTGTCTCACTGTACACTGCTTACATTGTTTTAGCTGTATTCATCGACCCCAAGCAAAATGGAATGATTACGCTAGACTAATGTGAAATTGAATAACATTTTTGACATAGCACAAAGAAGATGCCTTGGAAACTCTAACCCAAACTCAACGAATCAGCTGGCCGAATTCTTAGTTAGAATGGTTTCGATATTTAAGTCTTGGTGGGGCTGGCGGATGTTGTTGTTAGCCAAATGATACTTGAGCATGATAATGGCAGCCTGGAACAGCCTCGCTGCTGAGTTCCAACCAACCAGGATACTGTCTGGATTCATGAAAATACGTTTGAAATGCTTAGTCGTTGCAATGGATAAATGCTTGCTTTGTTCAAGCATCCTACTTTGTATATTATATGTGTTGTTTACTTCTTTGGTCGAAGGAGTTTGTGTTCATTGAAAGTTGACATTAGCCTTATTTAACCCCATAACATATATCATCATAAAGTGAACAACAATTGGTGAGTATCTCCAGTAAAATACAGAAAATGCAACGGCACTAGCATTTTATAATTCCTTAATTCTGATTTCATTACATTCCTATTTTCCATGCACAGGATTTTGTGTTAGGAGGAACTTGCACGACATCAAAACTGAAAATTAATACCCATGGGCACGAAGCCGATTCATGGAATGTTACTTCATAAATCACAGGTTATAGATTCATGACCAGCCAGTGTACCAACATTGTCCCATTGCTCATTTAGTTTTAAACGGTTTAGTTTTAAACGTTTTAAACTCACTTGCGTCTTGCGTCTGAAGTTGTTTAGTAAATCTGGTGCTTGGTATTTTTTATAGCCACAATCATAAGGTAGTGACGGAACATATGAAACATTTTATATTGCTTAAGTTTTATTAGGAGTTAGGCTGAGTAAAAGCAATTGCTGCATTTTGTATACAGGTTGAGAGTATGAGTCCATTTAACCCAGACTAGGAGTTTTATAACTTTTATGGTAGACTTTAAAACAGCGAAAAATTGTTGAAAACCATGAAACCCACAAAATAGTTTTCAACAACCTGAAGTTGATACCTTCTTCTTTATCATAATGAAGATACAGTGCTTCTGCTACGAATACGTTAAATGATGCTTCTGATATGTTTTTGTTGTTGGCATTGACAAATACAGACAGTTCTTCAAGGCTCCTGTTCAAATCGGAATTGATTCTACTTGCAACGACTGGATTGACATTACAAAACGAAATGACCGGATTTGCATCAAGTGCTGAGGAAGTTTCCTTGGTTACTATTGTGTAGGACGGATATTTCAAGAAAACAAGAACATGTTGGCATATTTGGGCTGTCATCACGCACCAGCAAGCAGTTATTACAGTTATCCATACCCCACGCCACCACCATGTTGAATTTTTTGCATGAATAAAACCATGGGCTGTAGTCTCAGAAAACCAACCACTGAAGGACATTTTATCGTTGTCACTATTTAAATTAAAATAGAAGATATAGGATGAGAAGTAGTCTACTCTTCCAAATTGGAAAGCCCTCTGACTAACTCAAACAGAACAAGAACAGTAATTGTGTCTATAGAAACTGAAGCAGGTAAAAGGTTCAGCCAAGATAGAATAAAGCTGAAATTTAAAACATCACAAGCTTTCTAATAACAATTGTTGCAGCTATTAACTTTAGTAACTTAAGTTCTGAGTAGAGAAAAGTAGATTTCCTGCAGATTCAGATGCTTTCAATTGATGGTTTTGGATTCACCATAAGAATAAAATCTGTCGCATTGCAATTGGTAGTAATAATTTATTGATTGAAGTCAATATGTTCCACTGTTTCTGAACACAAGTCTTACACATTACACGTAAGTGGCATATTTTACACTGCAATGTTTTTCGTACAAAGCTTTAGTATAAAGCAACAACGGAATTTCGTAAGTGAGCTCACAGGGACTTACACCAGTTCTGGTCACTGAGCTAAAATATTGGCAGGTAGTGGCTATAGGAGCTTTCTATGACCTGGCAATACTTAGGTGCCCCAATACAGTACTTTCTAGTCTTGAATTAACTTTATATCAGTGTTTAAGTAATTATAGTAGCATAAGTTTGAATTAATGTATAGCATGAAACATGTTCTGCTAATTTTATTTGCTAATCAAAAGCCAAACAGATTGCTGACACCTCCTCTTTGGTGGGAGCGTCGGGTAACCGCTAAAAGAGGTCACCGTTGAAAGAAGTCGGAAATCAACAAACAGATTAGTGCATACTAGATAGTGCAAACCCACCAAGTGCACTACTTGTGACTCTGTCCCATAGAGGAAGCGAAAATGAGTCCTTCTATGCCCTCTATAGGCAAAGGTAAATGCAAAAGAAAAACAACGGAGATTCCTCCTACGATTGTTGGGGTAAATGGTGCCGGTGCTCATCCCCGAATACGCTGCCGCTAAGCCAGCTGTCAGCTGAATTGGTGACTACAACCGTGGAGGATGTGCCAGCCCCACAACTCAGACGTTTTCTCTCTATACAAATGATACCCAGTAACCGACATATAGTTTCCATAATTTGATTGTGCGATGGACGATTTTGCCCTGTCTGTCCTATCCAAACGGAAAAATCCTTTTCGTAACGGTGCTGTTATGCTAGATAATAAATGGAAGATGAACTCATTTTGTATTATAAAGCGATTAGGTACTCTTGGTCATCGTCGATGTATTACCGCCTGCAGCTATACAGTGAATGTCATCTTCTTAGTAGCCACAAATCGCAGTGCATGGGGAGCAACGTATTGATCTGGCTCGCACTTCCATATTTTGTCCACAGTAATATTAAACATATCTTGATTCCACCTTCCTCAATCGTAGCTCACATATTTGCCGTATGTGAACACTACGTTTGTACCCGACGCCATTAAAATCGAAGTAGGATGGGACCGGGGAGGGTGGTAAGGCGATGTTGTGCAATGTTCAGTCTCAATGCATTAAGACGGTTGTCTTGTCGTGACCAGTATTACTAATACTTTATGGGCTTCATGTTTGATGGAGCACGCACACGATGCAGCTCAAGCCCACCTGTCAGTTTGAGTTGGTTAAAGTTAGCCAATGAATCCAAACTTTTACCATATTGAACTCATACATGAATGTTATGAAATAGCAATAAGTAGTTTAAATTTATCCATAAATCAGGCTATCGTTACTATCTGTATGTACATACTTGCATTTAGTTGTATGTAATTCATTAGTCAGTTGCTCAGCGTTTATTGTCGACTAGTGGAAACTAATAAAAACGAAACGTCCTTTTCTAAATCAAAGGTGAACCTATCAATGACTTATATGTAATTCGTATTAACGGTTTTACTTCTAGGACTACCAGACTGCTGATCCAGATGGGAAAAGGAACTGATACATTTGGCCACATTGTTTTATTCTCGATTTGAGTTAAATGGGTTAAATTTGATTTGAGGTAATTGCACGATTACATGGAAACATAAGTTAGCTCTGCATACTGATGACACGAAAATCCAAGTTATTGCTCTTTCATGAAACATAACGAAAACAGCAGTTGAACTATCTCTACCAGCGTTAGCAGGCTCATTCCACTGTATAACCCTAAAGAAAAATTCAACTTCAATTCGACATTATGACATTTTCTTATATTCTATTTCTGGGTGGGGAAAATCTCGGACAATTAAATAAATAGAAATATATAAAACAATTCTATGCAGTGGAAGATGAGTCGAAATTGCAAGATGGCCTTTTGAGCCAAATAAATAGCAGCATGAATTGGTATGTCGAAATGGTGCGGATGAAAATAGCTGGGAAATAATATGTGCGTGCCTACTTAAAAAGTAACTAAACACATCACCATAAAAATGTAGTAGAAATTTTGCATTTACCAAGCGATGTAAACCGATTTGAAGATGCTAAGCAGCGTAGTTAGAAAATGTAGTGTCGCTGCTTACCCAATGTTCCTCCAATATTTGTCAAGAAATCCCATCCGTTCATGATTGGGACCTGCTTCATTAATACAAAGTCGAAAGATTGGAAATAGATTGAAACAGACACATAATTTGCTCGCATTTCTTCCTGCACCAACTTCAATAGCTTTCTCGTCACATTTCCATGATACATGTTTTCAATTACTTCTGTTGGTAGCTGCAGCCCCATCACATTTTGCAAAGACGAAGTCTAGAACAAAGTATTGTTTTTAAGGCACGTCGTCCAAATTGAAGTGGTAATTTAAACGGGATCCCATTGAAAAGTTCCCGTTGTAGATGGAATTTCGGACGGGTTAGTTTTTATGTTGCTAAATATTTTTTCTGAAAGTTAGTATAAAGGTTTTTGTTGCTTGGCCAAATCTTTTGGTAGCTGTTAGAAGTAACGGTGTCAGCACGCATACGTAAGCCATATTGCAATAAAAGCCTTCTGTCAAAGTTACTATAAGATAAGACAAGTAGGCCCCAAAAGTTGCAATATTCCTTCATGGACCTTAAATTTATGTTGAAATTGCTCACAAATTTGCCTATTTGAATATTTCTTATTATTCTACTCTAAGCATCAATCAACATGAGTTATATTCTGTTTAGCTCCTTCTTTAGCATTGCTTTTCGACCGTTGAGCTGACCAGTAAAACAGAGCGATTAACTAACCGTAAACTAATGGCCCACTAATTTGAACGACGTTTAGATCTCCGTTTTAGTTAACATATTTTCCGCATTAGGAACATGGCTTTGCAAAGTAATTAGGTGGGGAGCTTGCAGATATATGAAATCCAAACCAGGATTTTAGAAAAAGAGCTGAGTGGTACCTGCGCCACAGTAGGTGGAACATATTTCTGACGAAAGCGGCTCACAAAACGTTTTGTAAATAGTAAATGAGGAAATATTGAAGACGATACTGAGAACTCGTAATCGGTAGATCTACATTCGGGTTTACAATTGTGTCGGCAAGTTGTTGTGATGTTAACGACCAGATCCTAAAACAACACTACTAGACATGAGACCCTTAGAATTGCTGAATGCTATACCTCCTTGAAGTTGGCAATCCCACTGAATGAGTCAGGTCTTAAATTGATTGAGTCAGATAAAGTATGCTGCAAAATGACGTTAAATGTTTTTAACTGTATTATGGACTTTTGACTCAATTTTGACCTTATCTTAAACTTAGAAACATGTTGACAATTAAGGTTTCAAGCTTAGAACAACTATCCAATGTTAAGATTACTTCATAGAAATAGAAGAACGGTTTGGAGGGGGTTGGGGGTCTTGGTTTGGGAGGTGTTGGAGGGAGTATCAAAGGGCTCCCTAGACCAAATCTTCGTTTGCTACGCTTATTCTTTCCACACATAGGTGTGCGTGGCGAAAACGTGTAGGAAACGAAAACAGGTAGGGAGTGGGGGTTCATAATCATTAAAGAGTCAATGGAAACGGTTTTAAACTTATATAGTTTGATTGAAATAACATTCAGTCTTCAATTTGTTTAAAGAAAATTTTCTGGTCTCCTAAAATTTCAGTATTGACTTTCAAATATCTGTGCTAGGCCGGCGGCCGGCCGCCGGCTGAGCAGCCTTTCTGAAACACAACTCTGAAACACTACTACATCTCGTTCAAAGATAGCTATGTCATCTAGTTTGGTTTTGCTTGCTTGCATCATTTTTCCATTCAAATAATGCTCAATTTCAACAGGTTCATCTTTAACATTACGTTTTGTGGCAAACCATTCACCAAATATTAGTCTAAGTTTACATCACCGAACTAAACCTTGAAAGACAGCCAACTAATTGCTTATAAATTCGTGTGCCTAGCCTCACTGAATCAGTCCGTGTTACTGGGATAGGGATTCAGAATACTTTAGTGTTGCATATAGTTGTAGCTCCTCACCCTTGAACAGGAGTCCACAAGCTGAAAAAGCCTCAAATATCTGAAGTTTTATTAAAGACGTTTCAAATACTACAGTGCCTGCAGTGGAGAAATAAGCAGAGTGGACACCTTAAATTTGTCAGCATATTCCATCCCCATTCTGGTGGCATTGCAGATTGGAAGTGAATCATTTATTCCAGTATGGTGCACAGACTGAGGCGATGCCAGGTTTGCAAGGATGCAGCCAAAGTTATTCACAAAGTAGCTGAAAAAGCATCCACTGTCACAGAGTCTGGATAGGTAACTATAGCTTCCAGCATACAGAACATGACCAAGGTAATCATATGTCCTCGCATCTTTTGGTACAGAATTCCAGTTTCCAAAGCACTGCGATCCGTCATAAGGCAACGGAAGCCGCTAAATGGAAAACTCAGTGATAAGTCTTTACTCCTAATAAATATTTAACTCTACTTCTATTAATTCTCGGGATTTCGAGATTTCAGTGGAAACTTGGGAAATCACTTAATCTCAGAAATTTTGCTCAAATTACTGTATAGATTTAGTAATCCTGAGAGAAGAGAATTTCTAACACAAGTTCTTAAGTAAATCGGAGCTAGTTTACCTAACAGAACTTCCGTTACAATTTGCTCTACCCAACATACAACGGCAGTGCTCACTCTACAACGGCAAGCTACATTGGCCACGGTTCTACAATTTTTCAACTGACTATATGGTTACAACGTAACCCACTGTAACACAGGTCACGTTGTACTTGTACGTGCTTATGTATTGATACCGTACAAAACGTAGGGTCAGCCTACAGGGTACCATCACCCAAAGATTTTGAAAGGGCTTGTACTTCGAGTGTAAGATTATAGAGTGGGCTGACAGACTATAACCAAAGAGTCACGTAATTCGTCACAAAATTAGCGGTAACAGTGTAAAAAATCAGCTATGCGCCAGGATGAAGTATCTCTATGTTTGGAGCGTTTCGCAACTTCGGACTGCTTTCATGAATAATTGTGAAGTTTTGTTTAAAAATTCCGGCAACACCAGACAAAAAATTACAAAACTTAAACCTAATTGTTGTTTTTAATTTTTATTTACCAACTAACAACATTCCCTACCCATTATTTTCGACCAACGGTCCGGCTTGTACCCTGTAGGCGGGGGTGACCTATGACCATGTGTAACCTATGACTGCACTAATTTTCAAAATATTTTCACTTGTCGTTAAACTTCAAGATAGCCAAACGTGAACTACAATCAAAGACTGCCTTGAAGATTGGACTAATGAAATCAAGACTGGAATAAAGGCAGGCTACGGACGGGATGCTATGCATCGCCGAAGAGAACTACTTATTCATCTATAGTTAGCCAATGGCTAAAATGGAAATCAACAATATTTTAGTCCCCCAAAGTTTACGAAACGGGCCCTTGTTACTGTGGGTTCTTTTCCCCGTTACGAATTGGAATCGGTTTTTGACATGACGCTGTGCAGAATGCGTATGCAATTCCATATTTCATTTCCAAACACTGGAGCGAGGCTAACTTCCCTACCTTATGTCCGACAAATAGTCATAAGACTGTGTAGACAGCAGAAAATTTAGTGATGCGTCACTTCTTGGTAGTATAAAGGACTTTGTTAGGATTAAATGAACACTGAAGAAGTTCCCGTACAGTTGGTGGATCCAGTGTGTGAAATTATCACTATACAGTGGCTCCTCTGGACTCCAGGCATCAATCAGAAATTCTTCTATTTCTGGTGTCCTGTAACCAGATAAAACAGATAAGGCAGCTAGCACTCAAAATTTTAGCTCTTTTAATTAATTGATTTACATGATTTGCAAGGGTAACTGCTTAACATTGTAGTTTCTTTGTCACTATGACTTTCTTCTTGTTCTCACAGTTTGGTATTTGCTAACCAATATTATATTGCTCTCTCAACAAATATTATTCTTAGCACTTCCTTTGCAGTTTAGGGCCAGTTTGGTGTAACTGTTCCTCGACCTTTTTGTATGCATCCTCGAAATGATACAAGCCAAGCACAACTTTATTCGTCTTAGGCTTAGAGATTTCATGCATGAATCGTATAATATGTTGAGCATTTTCGTGTATTAACTTTGTAAACGATGCTATTAATTCAATACCAGCACAGCACCAGACTTCGATGCTCATATCTTGCATCAAGTACCTCGGCCCTCCGAAGATGCCGACCTTTTATTTAATAGCATAGCTTTGAGCCTTTTTAGCCGGCGATTTAATTAGTTTACAGTACATGCAAATAAGATGTATTAGTATAATATTTAGAATCGTGAAGAATCAGCCCATACCTTCGCTTTCCCCATATTATGGCGATACAATGCGCATAACAATATATCAAAGGCAGCTTCTGATAAGTACTTAAAGGTTTCATCCCACAGTGATGGCAGTGCTCCTCACGCAAATCTGAACTGACCTTATTTAATACCACTGGGTTCACGTTACACAGTGACACAACGGGACTCACAGCAAGGGCGACAGGAGTCTCTTTGGTTACAATAGTGTAGGAGGGATACCTCAGGTAGACGATCACATGCTGACACACCTGAACTGTCATCACACACCAACATGCAGTGATTGCAGCAATCCACACTGCTCGCCAAGACCACTTAGATTCTTTTGGCGTAGAAAAACCCATGAGCTGTCGTATTTGAAATCCACCGGCCGGAAAGGACAAGGCTCATGCACTCTATGAATAAGTGGAATGAAACTCTATATATTAAAACTTGCACAAATGGAAATGAGCAAGGAAACCAATTGCTTGGAAAGATTGAAAGCACTTTGTATTGAAGGTGAAGCTTGAGGTGCTGGAACCACGTGTGCACAAGAGTAATGAAAATGGGGTTACCGAAAATGGGCATGCTCTTTGGATTGTAGGCATGAAATATCTTCTGTAAGCTAATGGCTGACCTTATTCAGCCATTGGGCCCCAGTGACCAGCCCCTCCCCCCGCAAATTAGTAACTAGTGGACACGGGGATACTCACT
>JASAND010025680.1:0-20817 GCA_030248195.1 Trissonchulus latispiculum
TTGGCAGACCGGATTTCCAGTTGGAATATCCCGCTTCAATTCGACTTCTGACCACTATATCTTATAATTTGAGAAAATAATGTATGTTCAGGTAAACGCAAACGTCGCATGAATACTGTGAACTACTCCCACCGTCATATTGGACCTGCCTATGCAAATTCAACTTCCCAAGTACTGTGTTAATATCAATACTCGAAAATATCAATTCTTACAATCGGTAAATTTTGTGTTCGTCACGAAACACTTCGTGGTGGCAATTTTATCAAAATTGTGCACATACTGACTATTCAAGCCAAATTTTCTAGAAAAATTGCAGGAGCTAACGCAAACTTACGTCATATCGATATTTTCAACACAATACCTAGTACAGATTCAAGACAAGTTGGGCAATAAGTTCACTTGATTTTGCACGCGCTCAAACTTTTGGTTGCCGCGGAATTTTCCTAACTTTTTATTCTTAACACATGCCGGGGCCTAGAGGATCTCATTGCAATGTTGGGCTCAATTTACCCGCCAGGCTTTCACCAGACCACCCTACACCAAACTCGTCAGGCGGAAATTTCACCAAACCTGCACTTTACATTTCCAAACCTTACACATTTAATTTTCACAATTTCTCCAGATTCTCGACCAAACTTTGAGCTCGGAAGCGAAACCGAGACATATAAGTTTTTTGTTTGAAATTCGGCCTCACATTGGAAACTGATACGATATTGTCTGATTCCGTTCTTGGCTTAAGTTTCAATTTTGCCTGCCTAATTAATTTTGTAACTTGTAACCTCATCTCGTGATTTCAAATAAGATTGGCCAACGACTATGTAAATAATTGAACAAGTGCATTTCACCAGAAGAGCGGCAAAATGTAACGAGCATTGCATATACAACTAATTTTTGTAAGTTACCTGAAACGTACAGTAGATGGAATCACGCAGCAATTCTTTTCTAATCTTACTGACCAGTTTCACCAGACATCAGGTGAAAATTAAAAATCCAGACCCAAACTTAGCTCTGGTAGTCTGGCGGAAGTTTGGTTTCAGTTCACAATTTCATCGGATTTTTGCCAAATTTTCATCAGAATCTCGAAGTCTGGTGTGAGTCTGGTCTGGTGAAAGTTTGGTAGTGTAAACTGGCCGAAAGTTTACAGTAAGCGCAACAGTCCCGTACTTTGGGACTCGTGGGACCAATAAATATGTGAAAATAAGAAAACTCGGAAACGCATTTAATGATGAGAAAATCTACGATCCAGATCACAATTCGGGTTGCACACATATCTCCTCTGTCTAGCTTGGCAAAATTCCCAGACAGTTCTAGAAATTTGAAATTTTGAAAAGAATTCACAAGTTGCTCATTTCCTACAATATTTTCAACATTTTCCATACTTGCAAAATGGGAAATTTCAAATTTCGACAAAGATTTACTACATTAATGTATTATCAGCGCATAAACAGGTGCAAGTTGGGTAATTGTACAACTGTAAGTGGGACTCCGTCACAGGTGCAATTTTTTTCGGGCATGTATACATTAAAGGCCCAAAGATGATACATTAAAATGAAGCTTCCCAAATAAGCCTTTTTTTGCAATCTCGCAAAAATTCTACGTATTTGCTCAGCGGGCACATTTGCCGATTTCTGCAAGTTGTAGTAGCCATGTTGGCGACATAATTATTTGAATGACTCAACAGTTTTGTTTTTGCTTTTACCATCTAACTTTTCGCTATCGCGAGATTTGTTGGCAGTTTTGACGTTCAAAACCTGTTATTTTTGCAGAAATCAAATAATCAATTGTTTCTAGAGCTATCAAAACCATATAATTAAACTAAGGGAGTCAATTTTGAAGATCTCACAAATGCCAAATTATTTGAGGCATGATCATCTTCCAACATACACCATAAAGCTTATCATAAAAAAAATGTAGTTACCACGCTTAAACAGACAAAACCAAAATTGCCATTTCGTGGAGCATTTATTATGTATGCCAAATATTGTTTCCTAGCAGATGTTCTACACAAGTTCACAGCTGCTTGAATACTAGCAGATTTGTCAGGTTCCAGCAAAACTTTCATTTTCTGCTAAATTTTTTAAAGATTCAAGTTTTCTAGTTCCAGCTTCTGACTAGAGAAGTGATCATTAAAATGAAACGTTTTCATTTTTAATAAAATAGGCCCAAAAATCAAAAGACGCACGTTTTCTGAATCTCTTCGGGTGTCTGCAAATTTCCGGCTTCATTGAAATTTTCCGGCAATTTCTAACGTGATTCTGGTTATTTTCTTGCAGATCTCCTCACCAAGTTAGCGCCAAATTTGCACTAGCACTGCGAGACGTGGAGCTGCCGCCGTTTAGCTACGTTGTCGAGTTTGCCGAAAATTTTTTTTGGCACACTTGACTCGACAACTTGCATCTGGCATTGTGAAGCTCGCGTGCACACTCCGATCTCGTGTCGGGCCAGGTGTCGTGTCATTACTGTGAATTTAGATGACGTCATCCGGTTTTGCAGCCGCCGTTCTTGGTGACGCTCTCGACCATCTTACCCGGCGAGTTGCCCTACGCTAGTATCCTTATTGGCTGGGCTAAGAGGTTTGATCCGGGACCGACGCGCCACCTGTGTAACATTGGCTCAATTATACTCACCAAGGGGACAATTTTACTTGCTTGGAACTTTATACTTATTGTATTCTCCCAGTTTCAATTGCACTTAGTGTGTACACTGTTACAATGTACTTGTACTGTGTACCCCGTTATTACAATTCTGCTGTGTATTAGACCTTCTTCTTATGTTGCCGTCGACGTTAGAGCCCAATTTCTGATAGCCAGATGTCACTTTTATATCAATGCTTAAGCTGACTATAAGCCCGTATCCCCCGCTTTTTCATTTCTATCGTCTCTTTAATTTTCCTCTTTCTTAGGTTTTGTTCCTTGGCTAGCACTTTAACTTCTCCCCAGTTTGGTCCCTGTTCTGCTATTCCACTTTTCTATTCCAAGGCGATGTTATCCTGGAGTGGGTTGATGATTTTGGCCAGGAACTTCGCCAGTGGGTGGGTTGCTGAACCAATACAGCTGACTATAGGGCGCATGGGTACTTCCGGTTTGTGGATCTTCGGTAACCCATATAGATGAGGTGGTTTGTGCAGAGCGAATTTTCAGAGATTTAATTCACTGCTTCGGACCATTGATCGTAGTTGTCTTTCTATAGTTGGAGTTGGATCCTTAGCTAGTTGTTCGAATTTGGATCCGTCTGCTATTATGTGTGCCATTTTCTCGGTGTACTCGGTTTTGTTGAGTACCACTGTGGCATTTCCTTTATCTGCCAGCAGAACTATGATGCTGTTGTCTGTTGCTAAGGATTTCAGAGCCTTTCTTTGCTGCGCTGTGATGTTAGGCTTCGGTTCCTTCATTTTTCTGAGGGCTTCCTTAATCTTCCACCGTAGCTCTTCGCCATGAGACCTAGATAATTCCTTCACAACGGATTCTATGCCAGCTATTATTTCAGTTTTGGGCAGTTTTGTTGGAGCCAGTGCGAAGTTTAGTCCTTACTTGAGGACCTCAATTTCGTCTGGAATGAGTGACCTATCGCTTCTGTTGATGACGGTGCTGTCACTGACTGTAGGCCGTTGAGAGTGGCGGGGGCTCAACTTTTCGAATTTCTTGACTTGTCTTTCCTTTATTCGCTTGAATGCCTTTTCGTGGCTACTCTCACAAGCCTTTCTTATTCTAAGACGGTCTTGGGGTGTGACCTGGCTTGCCAGTTCTCGGAACATCTTGACGATGTTATCTTCTAGCCGGCTTTTCTGAGCTCGATGATATCCTATTCTTTCCCTCTGATATCCTATCTTCTAGCATGGTCTTCACATGAAGCATGAAGTCTACATTGGCCAAAAAAGCAGACCTCTAAGTCAAAGACTAAAAGAATACAAGAAAGCATATGAGAAAGGTGAAGTATACAAAAGTGGAATAGCAGAACATTGCTGGTCAAATGACCACGGACCAAACTGGGGAGAAGTTAAAGTGCTAGCCAAGGAACAAAACCTAAGAAAGAGGGAAATTAAAGAGACGATAGAAATGAAAAAGCGGGGGATACGGGCTAATAGTCAACCAAGCATTGATATAAGTGACATCCATCAGAAATTGGACTCTAACGTAGGCGGCAACATCAAAGGAAGGTCTAATACACAGCCTTAGTGTAATAACAGGGTACACAGTACAAGTACATTGTAACAGTGTACACACTAAGTGCAAGTGAAACTGGGGGAGGAATACAATAAGTATAAGTTCCAAGCAAGTAAAATTGTCCCCTTGGTAGTATAGTGGTAATGTTACACAGGAGTGGCGCGTCGGTCCCGGATCAAATCCCCGACCGCCTCTTAGCCCAACAGCCCTCTTAAGGGCTACTAGCGTGAAGACGCTCATAGATAAAGATGGTCGAAACGTCGCACCCAAAATTTAACAGCTGCCGTGGCAAGAAAAGGCCAATCATCTAATTCTAGTAATGACACGACGCCACGAAGAACGTACAGATCAGAGTGGTACTAGCACGCGAGAACTCGCAATGCTAGTGCAAGTTGTCGAGTCAAGTGTACCAAAAAAATTTTCGCTTGACTCGACAACATTAGCTAAGCTAACGGCAGCTCCACAGTCTCGCAGTGCTAGTGCAAGGACTAACAACGCAAGTGAGAGATCGCAAGAAAATAACCAGAATCACGTTAGAAATTGCAAAAAATTCAAATTTCAATGAAACTTACAAAATTTGCAGACACCCGAGAAGAGATTCAGAAACGTGCGTCTTTTGATTTTGGGCCTATTTTATTAAAAAATGAAAACGTTTTTCATTTTAATGATCACTTCTCTGGTCAAAACAGACTAGAGAACTAAACGGATGCTAAAGAACTAGCAAGGCAAGATGAAAGTTTTATGGAACCTGACAAATCTGCTAGTATTCAAACTATCGAGCAGCTGTATTTTTGTGTAGAACACATCTGCTAGGAGGCAATATTCTAGCATACATAATAAATGCTCCGCAATGGCTGGACACAGTTTTGTCCTGTTTAAGCAGTAACTACATTTTTATGATAGAAAGCTATGGTGGGATAGCATGTTGGAAGATGATCATGCCTCAAATAATTGGCATTTGTGAGATCTTCAAATTGACTCCCTTAGTTTAATTATATGGTTTTGATAGCTCTAGAAACAATTGATTATTTGATTTCTGCAAAAATAACAGGTTTTGGACGTCAAAATAAGAAACTGCCAATATCTCGCGATAGCGAAAAGTTAGATGGTTATTTCAAAAAGCAAAAGCAAAACTGTTGAGCACAAGGTCATTCAAATGAACATAATCATAGCTATGCAGCTACTGTCTAACTTGCAGAAATCGGCAAAATGTGCCTTGAACAAATACGTAGAATTTTTGCGGGATTGCGGGAAGGGTGTTAGAATGCAAAAAGAACTTATTTTGGGAAGCTTCATTTAATATCATCTTTGGGCCTTTAATTAACTATACATGCCCAAAAGGAACCACCACCTTAATGATGGGTCCCGCTTGGGTTAATACAGTACAACGCACCTGTTTATGCACTGATAATACAATGTATATTGAAATAAATCTTTGATAATTTAAGGTACATACATTTTGCAAAGGGTAAGCCGATGGACATAGATGGTGAAGAATGTGTAGGAAATGAGCAACTATTGAATTCTTTTCAAGACTCAAATTTCTACTGCAATTACACGGCTAGTCTTCTGGAGATTTTTTGCCAAATACAGCAGAACCCAGAGGAGATATGTGTGCAACCAGGTGATCTGGATCATCGTTTCTCATCATTAAATATTTTCTCGTTTCCGAGTTTTTTCTTATTTTCACATATTTTGTAGTCCCACGAGTCCCCAAAACAGGACTGTTGCGCTTGCAGCAAAGCTTTCCCTAAAGGCCAGTTTACACTACCAAACTTTCACCAGACCAGACTCACACCAGACTTGAGTTTGGTGGGAGTTTGGCGAAAATCCGATGGTGTGAACTGAAACCAAACTTCCACCAGACTACCAAACTAAGTTTGGTCTGGATATAATTTTCACCTGATGTCTGGTGAAACTGATCAATAAGATTAAAAAGAATTATACACGTGATTCCATCATAACGTTTCAGGTAGCACAAAATTAGTTGTATATGCAATGCTCGTTACATTTTTGCCGCGTTTTCTGGTGAGAAATAAAGCACTTGTTCAATTATTACATAGTCGTTGGCTTAATCTTATTGAAATCGCAAAGATGAGGTTACAAGTTACAAATTAATTAATTAAACAAATTAAAAATTGAAACTTAAGCACTCAAGAGCGGAATCAGACAATATCGTATCAACCAGTTTCCAATGTGAGGCTAATTTCAAACAAAAACTTTATATGTCTCCGGTTTCGCTTCCAGCTCAAAGTTTGGTCAAAGTCTGGAGAAAGTCCTGTGAAAATTAAATGTGTAAGGTTTGGAAATGTAAAGTGCAGGTTTGGTGAAATTTTTCCGCCTGACCTGAGTTTGGTGTAAGTCTGGTCTGGTGAAAGCCTGGCAGTGTAAATTGGGCTTAACATTCACAATAGTCCTCCTAAGGGGACCCCGGCATGTGTTAAGAATAAAAAGTTAGGAAAATTCCGCGGTAACCAAAAGTTTGAGCGCTGTGCAAAATCAAGTGAACTATTACTTGGCACAATGTGAATCTGTACTAGGTATTGTGTTAATATCGATATGACGTAAGTTTGCGTTAGCTCAGCAATTTTCTAGAAAATTTCAAAGCTGAATGAAGTCAGTTATGTGCACAATTTTGACTTACAAAATTGCCACCTGAGAAGTGTTTCGTGATGACTTGAACACAAAATTTACCGATTGTAAATTGATATTTTCGAGTATTGATATTAACACAGTACCCAAGTAGAAGTTGAATTTGCATAGGCAAGGTCCATGCTGTTGATTGGGAGTAGTTCACAGTATTCGTTACGACGTTTGCGTTTTACCTGAACATACATTATTTTCTCAAATTATAAGATATAGTGGTCCATAAGTCGGGTGAAAGCAGAGATATTCCAACTAAATCCGATCTGCCAATTTGTACATACGAAAGATAAATGTGTGCTAAGTTTTTGTGCAATTGATGGTGTTTAGTTGTGGACGCATTCCGCAGTGCAATGATGGAGGCCTCAAACCAAAAAATAGCAAATATTCAAATTTTCCCAATATAGCCAAATTTTATATCAACTTAAAGCTCTGGACGTCCTGAGGATTTAGTTTGTTACACCAAGTCTCTACAAAGCTACAAAGCATTATATGAAGTTTGAGCGAGCTAAAGTTTGAAGCAAATAACGTTCGGAATGACCTTGACCAAATTGTTCAAAAGCCATTTCTCGCTCGCTGCTTGGCTTGACATTGAAATTTATTCAGTACTAAATGGCTATAAGTAGAGAGTTTAATTTGTCTTGCCGTACTCTTTTGTGATCTAATGTGTACTCGACTTCGAAGTCCTCGGCAATGCATACTGGTGTAAATACTAAATTGTAGGGATTTGAACTGCAATATTTGAATATGCAATATTAACTGGATTTACCTTGGACTTTAAAAATTCGTCTTGTTTCTGGACAGATATAGAGATATATTATACCCGAAAATGAGCGAAATCGGTGACAAAAAATTTGTGTCCGTCGACCCTCACCCCTTAAGTACAAAACATATAAGTACGCCTTGAATACCATGTTTCTTTCCTAGTTGTTAAATTCTAAATGCTAGAATAGAAGATGAAATGAATTGTGCAAAACATAAGAGCTACTATGACCCGTAGTCATAGCCAGGCAGAGTTGAATTATGTGTTAATATTGTGTCAAAGAGATTATGTTTAAATGATAAAGATAACATATAGCTACTAAAAGTAACTAAACTAACTTCAAAATACAATAATGTATACAATAACATTCAATAATATAATGAAAGAAAGAAAATAATGAAGCAACTGCTTTAAGTTGCCAAACAAAGAAGAAACATCAAATACAAAGTACAAAAGAAAGTGAAAACTACAAAAGCTATCCTAACTGCGAGCAATATTACAAGTGCTGGCATCGATTTATTTTTTGGCCTTTCATTTATTATAATAGTCCTATTTTGCTATTTTGGAAGCTTTCATAAATGTTCTCTGCACTTGCACAGCATACAGGATATGTGATAATCTGTCACATGTATTATAAATATTAACAGTCGGATAGAAGAGGAGAGGGAGGGGGAAGTTAGCAGTTAAATAAAAAAATAAAATGGAGAATAGTTAGAAGTTAGGTATGGGATTAGGTGGGGTGCGTTCAGTGAAATCTTTTAGAAAATAACAGAAATGAAGCTTAGACGATATGGAAAAACTTGATAAGTGGGGCCGCCAAAATTTGAATACCAACTGTACGCGACCAAATTTAACGCACAACTAACTAACGAGTTTCGTGATTACGAAAGCCAGAGATTGTTATGGGTACGGAACGGGAGGGTCTATCTTCGGCAAGCCAATATAAATTACATAATAACTGTAGTGCTATGTTTAGGTTCATAAAATTAAAGAGAAATTAAAGGTTTTAAGCGAATTTTGAATTGTGAGCTTAAAGATAGCACTACAAGTTATTTAAAATGGGATTTTACGTACAAAATACTACAAAATTATCGGGCTTTCCAACAACAACAGCAGTACAATATTTAAGAGGAGTTTAGGGGAGTTTTTGGGGAGTTTTTGGGAAAATTGCGAAAGTTAGAATTGGAATAGAACTTGGAAGGGTGTGATAGCGGGGTCGCTGTTACCCACATTACTGCTGTACAGTTTCCTGTTGCGCGAAACACATGTACATTATGAAAATATGCGCAAAAACGCTGTACACTTGCTTACGATTCGTACATTTTATAAATACGCGGCCGGGCCGAGAAATTTAATTCACTGCGGGAAAACGGACCAGACGACGGCAAGAAAAAAAGTTGTGATAACACAAAAAATTGATAGAATTTACCCATTTTGGTTATTCTACTGCAAATTTTATCCTTTCATAGTAAAATAACATTAAAAGTATTGATGTAGTATTGAAGCATTTGAAATAATATTGTTAGTAAGCTTTGTGGAAAGTTGGTTTTTTTCGGGACGAGCCAGGTCGGGCCGGGCTGAGTAAGATTGTGGAGCAAACCTGGCTGGGCCGGCCCGTGATCATTGCTTGATGCGTGATCATCATCATCACAAACTTTCTGCTTTTCGATAGTCGAATGCATGAAGTAAGCGTAAATTCGCTCAAGCAATTTCGTCGAAACCTCGGGTCTCTCTCGGTACTTGGGAGGCCCACTTGGCAGTTTGGAATCTCACTCAGTACTTTCGTGGCCGACTCAGTACATTATTGTCGCACTCTGTACATGAGACTAAGTTGTACCATTTTTAATGACATTTAATATACAGTTTTTAATTTTGGTAATATCTTAGCGTCGTTTACAAGACACATTCACAATTATATTTCTCTAACTACCCTCCTCTCAAACACAAATTAACTGTTCTCCCGCAAACTTAGAAACTGTACCTAATCTCACATCAATGTACCCGCGTGTGTAATATACAGAACTGGAACAGACGCCAGAATTAGGAAATATTTTTGATCAATTTTTCACTTAGGGTAAACTAGCTTTGTATGGACAATAAAACATCGGTCTATCTTCAACATATAAGAGCACTAGCCATGAACGGACAATATTTTTCGCTGTATGGACACAACTTGCGTTGTATGGACACTGAATTTTACATGCAAAACATAGAAGTAATAAAATTTTAAAATGCTTCTTTTGAACTTAAAATAGAAGGTAGAAGCTTGATTTTTCGGATTTAGAGTTATTTGACTGTCCTCTTTCGACTGCAGTAAAAACATTGAAAAATAAAAATTTTCGAAATTGCTTAATTTCCACTTAGAATGGTAGGTAATGTCTTCAAAAACATGTATAAAAAGTTTTACATTAATCTGAGGCTTTTTGTTAAAGTTATTAGCGTTAGAAATCCTGCTTTGAAGTCATATAAAATACACACAAATTTTGCTGTCCATACAGGGAAAGTGACGTGTCCATACAATGCTAGTTCAAGATTAATCATTACTTAATTAATAACTTTTAATAGGCGTTACCATTTTGAAAAACAATTTGACCAGATTATAGGAAACACAATTAGACACATTTCGATAGAAAAATGTTCTTAAATATTTATAGTTTGGACATAGAACTTTTCTCCTAAACTTTAACCTAAAAATTGGCGTTTTCTAAGAGTGTTGCGTCGAAAACAATAAATAAATCTGCAGCGGTTTCATTTTTGAAGAAAACTTACTGAAACTTGGTAAAGTGGTACTAAGAATAATAGGCTTTCTAACGATACAAACTTTTTTCAAATTGGCCAGCTCTGGAGAGAGATATTTAGTCAAATCTTATCTAATGTTCATACAAGGTTAGTGTCCGTACAAAGCTAGTTTACCCTATACTATATTTTTAAAATTTTTTAATTTTAGCAGTCTTTAAAGTTAATTTCATGAATATTTATGCATACTAATTCGATTTAACATTCTTAAGCTTCAACAGCTGCAACCAATTAAAATATTTCAAAGTAAATCCTTTAATTTGAACACTAAACTGGAAAATTGTTTCATTTGTATGTAGAATATGTTAGAATTACTTGTAGTAATTTGAGATAACACTTAAAATCTTAAATCTCTAGAATGTACCGATGTAGACACAAGAAGTACTAAGGGACAACCTCCAAACTAACCGTGTGCGACTCAAGCAGTTCCGTTTGGGTCAGTTATTTTTAAAAACCGAAAGTACCGAGTCAGACTCCACATCCAGTGGTTTTGAATTTAATGGCAAAAGTACCGAGTACAATCTTTAAATGTGGATTCCTCACGCCAAATAGTTCATGAGTAATAAGCAATGTTGATGTACCCAAAAAGAATCACCACTATTTTAAGGCTACAGTTAATGTCATATTATTAATTAATATGCATAAAAGCATTAATAGAGCTAACGTTATGCTTTGTTACATCTTAGACTGTAGGTTGCAGACAAGATTACATTTTTAAACCCAGGTCTATTTAGGAGTGACTCGTATATAGTCATACATCCAGATAGGATGTGAATTAGCGATGAAGCAAGCTGTACTACGGACAAATTTTAGAATAAACTGTAAACTGTAAACTGCGTGCCATTTTGTAATTTTGTTAAGACTTGTCCATGGTTTAGGAGAAAAACCTATTGTGATTAAGTCCAGCCAGACTGGTGCCTTAAGCCGTTTAATGCATGGCCAAATATCATTTGAAAACATATTGGAACTTGGTTCCTTTATGTCCGCTCACGAGTTTGTCAGCATTGGAACATTTTTCACAGCGGTAAAAGACGTTATCTGGTAATTGATATTAAACCATTTAAATATGCCATGGCAAGAGCTCCTGCAAGAGTCGTCGAATGCAACTCGCCAACCATTCGGCAGCTCTGTGCGAAGATATTAGCCGCTGATGTCATTGGCAAACGCAACGACAAATGACCCCAATGACGAATGCCCAATGATAAACTCAACTACTCCTTCTTTCAATCGTTGTTTGCAAGCAGTAAAAAACGAACCTGTTCTGTCCACTGAATTCCGCATCCACGAAAGTACGAATTCTATGGCATGACCAAAATTCATTTCAAATTAAACATGAATTGAAGTAAAAAATCAAATCAAAGCTTGAACAGACTTGCAGTTATTATAATTAATTGAATTACGAAGCCTGCGTTTCTGTGTAAAATAGTTATTTTGACTTGAACCCAGTAATTAGAGAATTTGTATTTGAATACACGATTGCTGTGATAATAGTTTATATTAGAAAATTGGTTGCATTTTCACGCATCAAGAAAACCTCCGCGCTCTTAGAGTAGGTAGAGTGCTTTAGAGAAGGACCTTATGGTCATTGGTCATAGGGACTCATCTCATCTCAATTAGCAAAGCGCACATACTTCCGTCTCAGTGCGCAGATTTTGCTCATAGAGTATACTCAGCGTGTGCGAAAAGCGTATGCATCTGCGCTCATAATATATAAGGTACTGCTATATATTTGCAACAAAACCGTGTCCAGTTCTTCAGTTCATTTGAAGTCCAGCTTTTCTCACAAGTTTTCATTATGTTTGCAGCTAGAGCACGCTAAATTGATACACTCTGAAACTGACGTGCTAGCTTACAATTAAGTGTTGTATTTGTCAATTTATAGGCCCAAGGAGGAGAAAATCAACAATGGAATATGTTCGAAGAGGTTTTTTATGCAATGCTGAAAGCTGATGAAAGACCAGCTACTACCGTGGTTCCTGGCTTCACTTGGCTGGTGCCACAATGCAGGTTTCGCGAACGATCATGCAACAGGTATTATTAACGTTCACTTCTTGATCGTGTGCAAAAGTCACTAAAATTCGCTATAAACATGTAGGAGTTTATGGCGAAAATCGCTGATGTGTGTACCTTTTTCTGTTCTTAGTGATATGACCTACATATTTTTCTTTTTCGGTGAGGGAGTCTACCGGTATTATGTCAGTCTGAGAGGGTATGCACACCCCCTCTCCCCTTCCCCTCCACGTTATCCTATGCTCATGACCTGAGGCCATGTCTTTACTTCGTTCTTCCAAAACGGGTGCCCTTATACGCAATTATACATTGCCGTTCTCTCTGCATAGAAGACATTCCTGAACGAGAGGTCTAATTTCATTGACCTTTGTGGAAGAAAATTTTGTTACCCCATTGTGGCAGCAATTCTTCTTATGAGTGCTTTTGAAAGCATGTTTAGACGATTTTATCGTTTTAATCGAAAACCAGCAATTTTTTATGAAAACAACGTTTTACGGACGCTTCTTAGCAATAAATAGTCATTTTAAGGGAAAAATTCCGACGAAGCAAAAAAAGTTTTTGAAATGTTTGTTGTAAAACTAATTTTCCCCAATTTTCTTGCCCGTGGTGGGATCAATTTCGGGACTCCTTGTGAGCGATTTCGCCGATGGGGGAATTTCCCCCATTCCCCTTGTCCATATGTGGTTGAAGACTATGCTGTGTGCTGCTCCTCGGGCTAGCCGCCAGATATGGCTACGCTGACGACGACTCAGAATGTTTTTGGTGCGAGCTGCGCTGATCAACTTTCAAAGTCCGTTGCCACCACACCAGTAGCTTGGTACACCACCAGGAAATTGGGTATGGCATCAAACAAGCCTTGAAGGGTTTCGGACCAATCGCAGGAACGGAAGCTACTGCGGTCGCTTGAGAAGCAGGTTTTTTGCGTTCAGATGTGCGTCTGGACGCAAAGTTTCTTATCTAGATTTATCTAGATCTAATAAATCTAAAAGAACCTATTTTGGAAAGTTTCATCAAATTTCATCTTGGTTTGAGCCGTCAACCGACAATATGTGCCCAAAAAGAATCACCACCTTAAATGTAATGCACTACTACATGATTACCTACAGAATATATGTAGATGCGCCCAATATATACGAGGGGGTCTGGTGGGCGGAGCCCCCCAGAAGTTGAAGAACTTTTTGAAATTGCAAGATAATTCGTAATGGAAATGTGTAAAAAGATTTTATTTGGAATCTGTTGCATCTAACGCATACCTTAGACGCCAGACCCTCCGGTGCTTATTTGCAATATTGTTATCAAGGATCACTAGTTCTCAGAGCTTTCGAAACCGAATCTATGCTTTAATAGCTACTACCATTCTTCTTAATGATATTCCTAAATATTTCATAAATATTTAATACTTTAATTAGTTTAACTAACATTGAAATATCGGAATAATGTGTGTCAATAATATGGAAAGTTACTCAAGGTATGTGTTAGATGCAACAGATTCCAAATAAAGTCTTTTTACACATTTCCATCATGGATTATTTTGCAATTTCAAAACATTCTTCAAATTCTGGGTGGCTCCGTCCCCCACACCCCCGTCGTATATATTGGACGCATCTACATACATTCTGTAGAGTAATCATGTACTAGTGCATTACATTTAAGGTGGTGATTCTTTTTGGGCACATATTGTTGGTTGACGGCTCAAACCAAGATGAAATTTGATGAAACTTTACAAAATAGGTTCTTTTAGCATTCTAACACCCTCCGCAGCAATCCCGCTTCAAAACTTCGAAGTCTCCGTTAAGGGTGGTTGTTGCCAATTTTTGACAGTTAGGCAGTTACCACACAGCTACGACTATACTCATTCGAAAAATCTTGTTGAGCTCTACATGTTTGCTTTTTAAAGTACCTTTCTAGCTTTTCGCTATCGTGAGTATAGTCGATTTTCCTATTTTGTCGTTGAAAACTTGACCGTCATTTCTTGTCGTAAAATAAGTCGTAAAATTAAACTATGGGTGTCAATTTGAAGGTCTCATCGAGACCGATTATCCGTGACATTATAATCTTCTAACTGCTACCCCGTACGCTTCCATCATGGAAATTGTAGTTTTTGCAAAAACATGACCAAATTTTTTCCAGCGATTGTGGAGCATTTACTATGCAAGCTAGATGGTTGCCACTTACTGGACGAGTTTTACACTAAAATACCCAGGGACCCTTTTTTAGTTGCCCCGATTGCTGCTTTCGAGCTAAAGTAGTCGCTTGCCAAACTTGGGAAATGTAGGCAAAATCCAGGTTGCGCATATATTTTAGTTAATTTCTTTATAACGAAGAGCGGTTTCAAAATAATTTAAAAAGGGTCCCCAGCTATTTGATAGTGGAATTAATGATGTGGTGATTCCTCACGAAAAAATTTACTTTAGTTGCAAAAAATCTGGATAATTAAATTACTTCGAAAATACAGTAAAATAATTTTCGAGAATTAAAGTTAGTTTCGCTGTATTCATTAGAAAGAGCAAATGTTAAGCTGCATTTTGATATAAAAATGGCTTCTTAACTCCGAGTAATGGTTGAGTACTAATGGTTCAAAGTTGATGTCTCCAAAAGGAATTACCACCTTAAGCAGCATGTACTTTCTAAATTATCTAAATAGTTACACTAGAACGTCTACTTATATTTTTAGTGTGAATGAAGCTAGAGAGTTTTATTATCCACGAGCACCTAGGATCTCATCCAGTTTAAACGTCAGCTAAAATATTTATAAATTGTTTTTGATTAGTTCACGAGAGTTGTATAAGCTGTTGGCAGAATATTTCCTGTGAGCCGCTGACGGGTGAACGTCATACGGCACAATCTGACTAGCTTGACCCATCAAGTACTCGTCCAACGGTCAACACTATCCACATCTTCGATGAAATAGTTTTGAAAATTACAAGTGCTGATCGTTAAACGAGAATGGAAAACCGATAAAAACACAGACTATTATTCGTCTTAATACAGATTCTAGTTTGACAACACTCAAATGTTTTAAACTATTAGCCAAATGATGCACTGGTGTTCTACCTATAATCTTTCAGTACACCGCCCCTGTTATCTGTTGATGAATACTATGATGTATCTCAAGGCACGTGTTACTCAATGAGTTCAAGAAGTTCCCACACACCAGGCTGGTGAAAACCACGGTGAGTGTGAAGGGAAGTGATAACTGAAAACGATGAGTGTAGTGTATGATGATGATTTTCTTTTCTTTTCTAAATGATGTAATGTAATTGATGTAATTGAGTAATGACCGTTCAAGGGAAGTTCAAGGTAATGGTGGAAATCATCTGTCCCCGTCAACTGGAAAAGTTGAAATTTATGGAGTTCAAAAATGGTATTTATAAAAAATCAAGATAATCCTTAGACACCTTCTGTGTTTGGAAACACTGTAGACTATACTATACCCCCAATTTGATTCCACCGCCTAGGCTTTCGGGTTATTCTGGCCTAGACGATACGTCCTCCCTGACCGGAACTGAAGTTTGAATGCTAGGCACATACTGGGGGCCTTTTTAATTATTATGAAACCGCTCTTCGTTATAAAGAAATTAGCTAAAATGTATGCGCAACCTGGATTTTGCCTACTTTTCCCAAGTTTGGCAAGCGACCACTTTGGCTAGAAAGCAGCAATCGAGACAACTAAAAAAGGGTCCCTGGGTATTTTAGTGTAAAACTCGTCCAGTAAGTGGCAACCATCTAGCTTGCATAGTAATGCTCCACAATGTGGAAAAAAATTTGGTCATGTTTTTGCAAAAACTACAATTTCCATGATAGAAGCGTCGGGGTGAGTTAGAAGATTATAATGTCGGATAATCGGTCTCGATGAGACCTTCAAATTGACACCATAGATGACACAAGACAAGAAATGACGGTCAAGTTTTCACGAAAAATAGGAAATGACTATACTCACGATAGCGAAAAGTGAAAGGTACTTAAAAAGCAAACATGTAGAGCTCAACAAGATTTTTCGAATGAGTAAGTCGTAGGGGGAGTATGTAATGGAAAAACCCTTAACGGAGACTTCGCGAGTACTTGCTGGAGGGTGTTAGAATGTAGATTTTTCGTAAAGTTTCATCAAATTTCATCTTGGTTTGAGCCGTAACAAAATTGTGCCCAAAAAGATCACACTTAAATGTATGCTGTACATGATTACTACAGATGTATGTAGATGCGGCAATATATACGAGGGGGGTCTGGTGGGCGGAGTAGAAGTTGAAGATTTTTGAATTGCAAGATAATTGTAATGGAATGTAAAAAGATTTTATTTGGATTGTTGATTAGATACTTGAGTAATTTTAGATATTATTGACAAATTATTGATATTTATGTTAGTTATATTAAGTATTAAAATTTATGATATTTAGGATGTATTGAGAAGATGGTAGTAGTATTAAAGCATAGATTCGGTTTCGAAAGTCTGAGACTAGTGATTTGATAATAGCACAAAATAAGCACGGAGGGTTCATGTCTAAGGGGTATGCGTTAGATGCAAAGATTCAATAATTTTTTACAATTTCTTACGATTATTTGCTTTCAAAAGTTCTTCACTTCTGGGGGCTCCGCCCACCAGACCCCTCGTTATATTGGGCGCATCTACATATATTCTGTAGGTAATCATGTAGTAGTGCATACTTTAGGTGGTGATTCTTTTTGGGCCCTTTTGTCGGTTGACGGCTCAAACCAAGATGAAATTTGATGAAACTTTCCAAAATAGGTTCTTTTAGATTTAACAGATCTAGATAAATCTAGATAAGAAACCTTGCGTCCAGACGCACATCTGAACGCAAAAAACCTGCTTCTCAAGCGACCGCCAGTAGCTTCCGTTCCTGCGATTGGTCCGAAAACCCTTCAAGGCTTGTTTTGATGCCATACCCAATTTCCTGGTGGGTGTACCTTGCTACTGGTGTGGTGGCAACGGACTTTGAAAGTTGATCAGCGCAGCTCGCACCAAAAACATTCTGAGTCGTCGTCAGCGTAGCCATATCTGGCGGCTAGCCCGAGGAGCAGCACACAGCATAGTCTTCAACCAGACAGACAAGGGGAATGGTGAAATTCCCCCATCGGCGAAATCGCTCACAAGGAGTCCCGAAATTGATCCCACCACGGGCAAGAAAATTGGGGAAAATTAGTTTTACAACAAACATTTCAAAAACTTTTTTTGCTTCGTCGGAATTTTTCCCTTAAAATGACTATTTATTGCTAAGAAGCGTCCGTAAAACGTTGTTTTCATAAAAAATTGCTGGTTTTCGATTAAAACGATAAAATCGTCTGAAACGATGCTTACAAAAGCACTCATAAGAAGAATTGCTGCCACAATGGGGTAACGGTACCTTCTTCCACAAAAGGTCAATGAAATTAGACCTCCGTTCAGGAATGTCTTCTATGCAGAGAGAACGGCAATGTATAATTGCGGCAGAGCAACCCGTTTTGGAAGAACGAATAGAAAGACGTGGCCTCAGGTCATGAGCATAGGATAACGTGGAGGGGAAGGGGAGGGGTGTGATACCCTCTCAGACCGACATAATACCGGTAGACTCCCTCACCGAAAAAGAAAATATGTAGGTCCATATCACTAAGAACAGAAAAAGGTACACACATCAGCGATTTTCGCCATAAACTCCTGCCTTGTTTATAGCGAATTTTAGTGACTTTTGCACACGATCAAGAAGTGAACGTTAATAATACCTGTTGCATGATCGTTCGCGAAACCTGCATTGTGGCACCAGCCAAGTGAAGCCAGAAACCACGGTAGTAGCTGGTCTTTCATCAGCTTTCAGCATTGCATAAAAAACCTCTTCGAACATATTCCATTGTTGATTTTCTCCTCCTTGGGCCTATAAATTGACAAATACAACACTTCATTGTAAGCTAGCACGTCAGTTTCAGAGTGTATCAATTTAGCGTGCTCTAGCTGCAAACATAATGAAAACTTGTGAGAAAAGCTGGACTTCAAATGAACTGAAGAACTGGACACAGTTTTGTTGCAAATATATAGCAGTACCTTATATATTATGAGCGCAGATGCATACGCTTTTCGCACACTCTGAGTATACTCTATGAGCAAAATCTGCGCACTGAGACGGAAGTATGTGCGCTTTGCTAATTGAGATGAGATGAGTCCCTATGACCAATGACCATAAGGTCCTTCTCTAAAGCACTCTACCTACTCTAAGAGCGCGGAGGTTTTCTTGATGCGTGAAAATGCAACCAATTTTCTAATATAAACTATTATCACAGTAATCGTGTATTCAAATACAAATTCTCTAATTACTGGGTTCAAGTCAAAATAACTATTTTGCACAGAAACGCAGGCTTCGTAATTCAATTAATTATAATAACTGCAAGTCTGTTCAAGCTTTGATTTGATTTTTTACTTCAATTCATGTTTAATTTGAAATGAATTTTGGTCATGCCATAGAATTCGTACTTTCGTGGATGCGGAATTCAGTGGACAGAACAGGTTCGTTTTTTACTGCTTGCAAACAACGATTGAAAGAAGGAGTAGTTGAGTTTATCATTGGGCATTCGTCATTGGGGTCATTTGTCGTTGCGTTTGCCAATGACATCAGCGGCTAATATCTTCGCACAGAGCTGCCGAATGGTTGGCGAGTTGCATTCGACGACTCTTGCAGGAGCTCTTGCCATGGCATATTTAAATGGTTTAATATCAATTACCAGATAACGTCTTTTACCGCTGTGAAAAATGTTCCAATGCTGACAAACTCGTGAGCGGACATAAAGGAACTGAGCGCCACTATGTTTTCAAATGATATTTGGCCATGCATTAAACGGCTTAAGGCACCAGTCTGGCTGGACTTAATCACAGTAGGCTTTTCTCCTAAACCATGGACAAGTCTTAACAAAATTACAAAATGGCACGCAGTTTACAGTTTACAGTTTATTCTAAAATTTGTCCGTAGTACAGCTTGCTTCATCGCTAATTCACATCCTATCTGGATGTATGACTATATACGAGTCACTCCTAAATAGACCTGGGTTTAAAAATGTAATCTTGTCTGCAACCTACAGTCTAAGATGTAACAAAGCATAACGTTAGCTCTATTAATGCTTTTATGCATATTAATTAATAATATGACATTAACTGTAGCCTTAAAATAGTGGTGATTCTTTTTGGGTACATCAACATTGCTTATTACTCATGAACTATTTGGCGTGAGGAATCCACATTTAAAGATTGTACTCAGTACTTTTGCCATTAAATTCAAAACCACTGGATGTGGAGTCTGACTCGGTACTTTCGGTTTTTAAAAATAACTGACCCAAACGGAACTGCTTGAGTCGCACACGGTTAGTTTGGAGGTTGTCCCTTAGTACTTCTTGTGTCTACATCGGTACATTCTAGAGATTTAAGATTTTAAGTGTTATCTCAAATTACTACAAGTAATTCTAACATATTCTACATACAAATGAAACAATTTTCCAGTTTAGTGTTCAAATTAAAGGATTTACTTTGAAATATTTTAATTGGTTGCAGCTGTTGAAGCTTAAGAATGTTAAATCAATTAGTATGCATAAATATTCATGAAATTAACTTTAAAGACTGCTAAAATTAAAAAATTTTAAAAAATATAGTATAGGGTAAACTAGCTTTGTACGGACACTAACCTTGTATGAACATTAGATAAGATTTGACTAAATATCTCTCTCCAGAGCTGGCCAATTTGAAAAAAGTTTGTATCGTTAGAAAGCCTATTATTCTTAGTACCACTTTTACCAAGTTTCAGTAAGTTTTCTTCAAAAATGAAACCGCTGCAGATTTATTTATTGTTTTCGACGTAACACTCTTAGAAAACGCCAATTTTTTAGGTTAAAGTTTAGGAGAAAAGTTCTATGTCCAAACTATAAATATTTAAGAACATTTTTCTATCGAAATGTGTCTAATTGTGTTTCCTATAATCTGGTCAAATTGTTTTTCAAAATGGTAACGCCTATTAAAAGTTATTAATTAAGTAATGATTAATCTTGAACTAGCATTGTATGGACACGTCACTTTTCCTGTATGAGACAGCAAAATTTGTGTGTATTTTATATGACTTCAAAGCAGGATTTCTAACGCTAATAACTTTAACAAAAAGCCTCAGATTAAATGTAAAACTTTTTATACATGTTTTTGAAGACATTACCTACCATTCTAAGTGGAAATTAAGCAATTTCGAAAATTTTTATTTTTCAATGTTTTTACTGCAGTCGAAAGAGGACAGTCAAATAACTCTAAATCCGAAAAATCAAGCTTCTACCTTCTATTTTAAGTTCAAAAGAAGCATTTTAAAATTTTATTACTTCTATGTTTTGCATGTAAAATTCAGTGTCCATACAACGCAAGTTGTGTCCATACAGCGAAAAATATTGTCCGTTCATGGCTAGTGCTCTTATATGTTGAAGATAGACCGA
>JASAND010025681.1:0-14287 GCA_030248195.1 Trissonchulus latispiculum
TGAGTCAGAGCGCCTCATGGCGTACCGTATTGAGCATATGCACACTATAATGACTGATCAACAAGCTAGGTGAAGGACAATTTGTAATGAAAAGCTTTATGCAGTATGTATTTATATAAAAGTAAAATATATATCTGCAAATTATTCGTATTATGACATACGCCAATATGAGCCTCGTTGTAGGACAGGCTCATATGTTAAGCGGTTGCAACTTGTTTTCCTTAATTTACAACCTCCCTACGGAACTCATATGTATTTCACAGGCTAGTTTTTGTTTATGTACAACCTGCCTACGAAGACTCATATGTATTTTACATGCGACGAAGGAGCACTTTTTGTTCTTGTATACGCATCCTGCCACTTAGTCGACTCAAGATGCTTTTAATGTTATGGCTGGTATCCGCAACGGGTGTAGCATCATCACCTTCCTGATCAACGGTGTATGACGTGCATACATGGGCAAGGTCTCTCTTCACAGGGTGTACCAGAAATCAGTTTGCGCGGTCTCCCTTCGCACAATCGGGGGGGGGCGACATGGAGGGGCGAGAGCGGTAGAACCATACCTGAACGGGAGGCCAAATTTCATTGACCCTTGTGGAAGCAGATTTGGGTACCCCTTGTGAGAGCGATTTTTCTTAGGGGTACTTTTTAAGGCGATTTCTAAGCGATTTTTGCCATTTTTAACAAAAACGAGCTTTTTTCGGACGTTTTTTCGCAAAAAATAGTGATTTTAAGTAAAAAATTCCGGCGAAGCCGGAAAATTTTTGGACATTTTAGTAGTAAAACCTATTTTTTGGGCAATATCTTACCACTTGTAACCAATTTTATTACCCCTTGTGGGAGCAATTTTGCGACCCCTTGTGGACGACTTCGCCGAGGGGGGGGGGAAATCCCCCCTTCCCCCCCCCCTTGTCCACCTGTGGGTAGAACACGCAACAGGGATCGCGACATTTTCAAAGTATTCGCAAATATGCATACATGTTGAATTTCTCATTCCTTTTTCATTCATTTCACAGATTGTAATTAATCTGCTTGCGAAGCTCTTCAAAACTTCATTTTTGCGGAAATTATGGACATTTTGTGAATTTGTGGAAATGAAAAGCTCGCGCTGCGCGGTCCCCCTGATTTTGCTTGCGCACTGCGCGGTCCTCCCGGAAATTAGGGTGTACCTGGTACATCCTCAGTACACCCCTTGCGCATGTATGATGACGTGGAAACACGATAGGGATGTCGATAGCGTGCCATTCCCGATCGAAGTAATTGAGTAGGACGGTTTAATTGGTAAAGGACAGTAATGGTCAAATAGAAATGAGGCAGTACCATAAAGGCAGTACTATAACCTATACAGAAAAATGTTTATTTTAAGCCAACTTTTCGAGATTTCCTTTCCTAGGTCCGAATAGTGTGGGAGGGGTTCGACAGTGCTCTCCCTTAGATTTCGGGAGTCGATCACCAAATTTTCCTATTTTACTCGCCGCCACCGCCCAGACCCACGGTTCTAATGAAACTATGCTTTACATACTATACACGTATTACATTTATATGCACATTTAAGTTAGCTTGTTATTTATAGTTAGTATATACGTATATACATGTCCTCCACGGCCAGTACTTCTTCTGACCCGCCTGGAGGGGATATGAAGGGATGGATTTATAAGTGGACGAACTATTTGAAAGGCTATCAGAAAAGATGGTTTGTTCTTCAGGGAGGATTGCTGTCATATTATAGGTTAGTAACAGGTGGGCGCGATAGCGCTCATACTATAATATGGGTGTAAAAGGCGCTACGCGGCCCTTACAGACCCGTTCAAGCACCGTTCCAGCTGATTACTCAACGAAACTAGACAAATTTGGTATCGCTGTAATCAGCACGACGAGTACTATACGTATACCAGTAGCAAAATATTTTGGTTAAAATTTTCAACTTTGAAAATTTTCGCTTCCGGACACGTTAGGTCCGTTTGTTTTTTCCGTGTAAGTCACGCTTGGAAAAGCACGCGTTTCTTCGAACTCAGGAACTGAACGATTTTGGAATTTTCATCCGGTGATGTTTGGTTTTTCTGAGACTAGTGTTTGTGTTAATGTAACTTTTGGACAATTTTTTAATATTTAGTGGGGCGCATAGAAGGGTTATCGGGATTATTGATCTCGATGAGCATAGTCGCAGCGCGTTGCGGTGCTGCTATCGTGCTGTGGTGCTATGCAGTAACCATAGAACGCTGGCTGTAGACTTACTGTAAATGGTTAAACAGATTAATTTTGGTGTGTAGGTACGTAGCTTAGGACATGGCAAATTAACATAACAGGATATTTTTACAGGGTGGGTGAGCCCCCGAAATTGACCTCCCCCGCGAAAATGCCTCCCCCACAGAAATCGCCCCCCCTGGATTTTTGAGCTTCCCCTTTAATGAGGTCTGCATTTTTGCCAAAATTGGGCAAATTTTCAAAAATGTCCCGGCCTCACCGGAGATTTCTTCGTTAAAATAGTTATTTTTTGCTATAGATCCTGGCATTTTTGAAACTTTCTACGTTTCTACGTGTAAACTGCGTTAAAAAACCAATTTTTGGCTCATTTTTGCAAAAAAATCCTCCGAAAATCCTCGGGAAAAATGCCTAAAAATACCCTGAACATAGATACGTTGACAGTACAGTTTGCATCCGGTTGCACTGCTGTAGAGTGCTGCTGAAGTACAGCACGGTAAAAATGGTAAAGGTTTAACCCTGGGGATATCTCACTGCTGCCACAGGACATGGGGTACCGCTGCTCATCCCGGATTCTCAGCCGTAGAGCCAGGAGTGTCAGCTCTAACGGTGACTGCATCCGTGGAAGGGGGCCGGCCCTTCTACACGGACTCCTGTTATCTTCCCACCGTAATGATATATATACCCATTTACCGACAGGTTAAAGATGGATAGCTGGGTTGGCTAGAGCCGAGAAATCTTTGTGGCCCATAAGGATGGAACCACCGACCGTTAGCTCGGAAGCTCTGACCACTCGGCTATTTCGACTGAAGTACACCACTGCTTAGAACTAGCTACAGATTATTTGAAATCGTCTAAACTTTTGCATACAGTCCCGGCTAGAAGTTACAGCACGCTAGCCGAGACTGGCTCGCGACTTGCTCGCGTTTCTACTGCTTTGCAGTGTGCTTTTTGCCTTAGTTTTTCCTGATACTTTTGTCCTTAAGCAAAGAGCTACGGTAATGTGTACATTGAAAATTTGCTGCATAGAAGATTCAATAAAAACCTTTGACTTAACTTTTTCTACATAAGTCAGCTAGTTTTCTGTACACACGTAGATACATAAAAATAGCTTAGCGGCTGGGCTTATTCTAGGGATTTTTTCTTGGGGGGGGGGGCTTCTTGGGGGGGCCCCCCAAAGGTCCGAGGGGCAAGGAATTTTTGGGGGGGCGAAAATTTTTCGAAAAATATGCTAAAAATAGCGCTATTTTTCTGGCATATACTATAAAAGTTGATTTTCATAGCAAAAATAAGCAGATTTAGTGTTGAAAAGGGCAAAAATTGAGTAAAAATCTCCGGCGAAGCCGGAAAATTTTTGAAAATTTGGCCTTCTGAGCGATTTTTTTCAGGGCAAAAGTTGGTACCAAAAGGGGCACCCACTTTTTTGGGGGGGAACGATTTTTGGGGGGGGGGAAGGGTGTTTATGGGGGGGGGCCCCACCCCCCCCCACTAGAATAAGCCCAGAGCGGTAAAAGATCAGACAACCAGTAGCGATAATAAGTCAAAAAACAACTGCGAGTAGACTGCGAGCGCAAGTGCACGTAACGTCTAGCCGGGACTGTATATATAAGTGCAGAAGAGCACTAGAAATCGTGCCATATAAGTTTCCTTCATTTTCAGTATAGTATGCTTCTGTTTGCGCTGCTGCGGAGTGCTGCTGAAGCACAGCACGCCCTATAACTTTCTGCAAATAAGTTGCAATTGATATTTTGCCATTAAGTGCATCATTGTAGTATGCATCTTGTTGCCCTGAGCGCTGTAGAGTGCTGCTAAAGTACAGCACGGTCTATGACTAGCTGCAGATAAGTTGCAACTGAAATTTTGTATATTAAGAGCATCATTAACAAATCGTGTCTTGTAACTTTCCTTCATTGACAGGATAGTACTACTTATGTTCGACCGATTTTGGAATATGCAACTGAAATTTGGAGTCCTCGCTTTTTGAAAGATATTAGATCGATTGAGGCAGTGCAAAGATCTTTTACTAAGAGAATTACAGGTTTAGAAAATATGTCTTATTCAGAAAGACTTGAATTTTTAGGGTTAGATACTTTGGAACTACGTAGACTAGTAGCTGATTTGTGTTGTCTGCATAAAATTATGCATAATCAGTTTGGCGTTGCTTTTGAAACTTTGTTTCATTATGGAAACAGTGCTGGTACCAGATCACACTTCCTTAGTTTAAGGCAGGAAAGGGTCTTGCGGGTGCATACGGGTTATTTTTTCCATTATAGAGTTTGTAATGTTTGGAACAATTTACCAGAAGAAATTGTCAGTATTTCAGCAGTTGACTCATTTAAAAGGAAGATAATCGAAAATAAACAACTGTTAATACCATTTCTTCGGGGGTGATTCAACGGTTTTAGGGGTTAAAACTAATATTTTACTGATTTTGAAAGTAGGGTGTGCCAAGACAGTTTTCTTAAACTGATGCACACCTCAACCAACCCATTTAATAAGTAATTATTGGTGAACCTTTGTTTATGCATATATATACGTATGTAATTATTGTGTGTAGGGACCCACCAGTGGAATTGTAACACTGTGCCCCATTTTAGCGTAACTGTATGTCATTTGAAAGTTAATATAACTCCCTGGGAGGGTGAATGAAATGAATTGGTATGCTACAGTCTCCCCGCGCAGTCTGGGTCCCACGAATATCTTGCATATGAACGTGGATTGGTAAAAATGATTCGAAAAGTCTGGATGCAGATATTCGTAGCTTGTGCGGTCTAGATCCCACCAAGTTAGTTCTGGGTAAGTAGGCGAGATGTAGCATACCTGTACGCTAGGGGAACAGCTTTTGCTATTGAAAAATTGTATATATTACAATTTTTCATAAAGTTGAGCTCAAATTGAATTACTTCAGTGAAAAGATATATCCGATACTTTTTTGGTAAAACACTTTGAAATTCTGTACATATATACGCACGTATTGTACGTATATATAAATTTTCTTTTTATCGTCAAAAAAATTTTTTTTCTTAAGCTAATATTAAAGCTTGGGCATATATTTTGTATCATTCAAAAATATTCTAAGTTTAAAAAATGCCATATATGTAGTCGTTTCTATTTCGCGTAGGTTTCGACCAAAAGCTGGGGATTGCACTTGTTTGAGGGGCAACTGAGCAGCTATTACGTACTTTTCATGCGGGTACGTACGTACGTATATACGTATTTGTATTTATGTATAAGATATGAAAACTTAAATTTATATGAATTACTGAAGTAGCCTGTGTAGTCTCGTTTTTGTGAGTAGTAGGGACCAGGGGCGAACAGGTGCAATCCCTGAGGTGGGTCCACAGTACCGAGGCAAACGTGAGCATATATGTATAAACATATATTCATTGAAGGTTTGCGTACTGTGGGGCGGTTGTTCATTTCATTCCATTTTCCAGTATGTATCTGGTTGCGTTGAATCCCTCACGACCGGAACCCCAAATTCTTGGGGGTTACGTACTTTTGACTGGAAGCTCTGCTTGGCCACACATTGTGCCAATCTGAAGAAGCGATGCAGGCCAAGAATAGCTATTCTCAGCGCCCTGGCTGGCAGGAGCTGGGGAGCTGTACGCAAAGGATATTTTTACAGGGAGGGAGGCGCTGTGAGAGTTCGGTGAGAGTTCGGCCCCCCGTCATCCTCTTTTCCGATTGCCCCTCTGTTAAAGTTTTCTGGTGCAGAAACAATTGCGTTTTTCAAACTTTCCGTAATCCACGCAGGGCGACGACCCCCCCCCCCCCCCCGGTGAGAGTTCGGCCCCCCGTCATCCTGTTTTCCGATAACCCCTCTGTGATCGTTTTCTGATGCAGACACAATTGCGTTTTTCAATTTTTCCGAACCCTACACAGGGCGACGACCCCTCCCACCGGTGGGAGTTCGGCCCCCGCCATTCTGTTTTCCGATAACCCCTCTGTAAACGTTTTCTGATGCAGAAACAATTGCGTTTTTTTAAAATTTTCCGTACCCCACGCACCGCGACGACCCCCCCCCCCTCCCCGGTGGGAGTTCGGCCCCCGTCATCCAGTTTTCCGATAATCCCTCTGTGAACGTTTTCAGATACAGAAACAATAGCGTTTTTTAAAATTTTCCGTACCCCCCGCAGCGCGACGACCCCCCCCCCACCCCCGGTGGAAGTTCGGCCCCCCGTCATCCACTTTTCCGATAACCCCTCTGCACTAGCGTAGCCAGAAAAAAATTTCGGAGGGGGCAAGCCAAAATCTTTCAGAAATTAGTGCTGAAACGGAACCTACGGAGGCCGGTTTCAAGTGCAAGCTGGTAGTCTTGAGGTATTTTCGTGGAAAATTAGCGCCGCAGGCGCTTTTTTGGTAATAATTATCAGAATTTCTATTTTGTGTTAAATTTTTTTCATTCGCCTCCGATTTCGGGGGGGGGCATGCCCCCTCGCCCCCCCCCCTGGCTACGCGCCTGCCCCTCTGTGAACGTTTTCTGATGCAGAAACAACTGTGTTTTTCTAAATTTCCCCTAACCCACGCAGCGCGACGACCCCCCCCCGGTGGGAGTTCTGCCCCCCCGTCATCCTGTTTTCCGATAGCCCCTCTGTGAACGTTTTCTGATGCAGAAACAATTGCGTTGTTTCAATTTTTTCGAATCCCACGCACTGCGACGATCCCCCCCCGGTGGGAGTTCGGCCCCCGCCATTCTGTTTTCCGATAACCCCTCTGTAAACGTTTTCTGATGCAGAAACAATTGCGTTTTTTCAATGTTTCCGTACTCCACGCAGCGCGACGCCCACCCCCGGTGGGAGTTCGGCCCCCCGTCATCCTCTTTTCCCATAGCCCCTCTGTCAAGGTTGTCTGATGCTGAAACAATTGCGTTTTTACAAATTTTCCGAACCCCACGCACCGCGACGACCCCCCCCCCCCCGGTGGGAGTTCGGCCCCCGTCATCCTGTTTTCCGAAAATCCCTCTGTGAACGTTTTCTGATGCAGAAAAAATTGCGTTTTTTCAATGTTTCGGTACTCCACGCAGCGCGACGCCTCCCCACCCCCGGTGGGAGTTCGGCCCCCGTCATCCACTTTTCCGATAACCCCTCTGTGAACGTTTTCTGATGCCAGGCCTCCTACTCTTCCTATTTTTCCTATTTTTTCCTATTTTTCTTTGATATTCCTATTTTTTCCTATTTTTGATGAAAATTCCTATTTTTTCCTATTTTTTCCTATTTTTTCATTAGTTTTATCCAGTTTTGGATTATTTCAGTATTAATGTCTGAGATAATGTTTAGCGTATGCTTTAATCCCGGATTTTCAAAAATTTTCGGCTTCGCCGACAATTCTTTTTCTGCAATACTATCACAATCTTGTGGTTTCGCATCCGATCGAAAGATTAATTTTCCATTCTTTTCCTTTAAATTACGTTAATTATTTATATATTATAAAAATAAATATTTTGCGATATCTTCCACGATTTTCTGAGAAAAATACTGAGTATATATTTATAGTAGACTATACATATATATATATATATATATATATATATATATATATATATATATGTATATATATGTATATAAAAATAAAATATATATATATATATATATATATATATATATATATTTACGCAGTCGAACTTAAAAATACGTAGTCTAACTCAAAAATACGCAGTCAACGCCGCCGAAAAATTCGTAGTTGGAGTTAGGGTTGTTCCCATAAGAAATTGACCGGGCCGGGCCTAAGTTATCAGCCGGGCCGGGGACGGGCCCGGGCCTGGCCCGTCCCGGAGCCCAGGGCCCGCTACTGGGCCGGGCTTTAAATCTCCGAGCCCGGTGATAGGCCCGGACTCCGATGCCCTGGTCGCAGCAAGTCCCAAACTTGCAGAATGAACCCGGCAGGCACGATGAGCTAGGCCGGCCCGTTGAGCCGGGCAGGCCCGGTGGGGCCGACCTCTAAAGCCGGCCCCGGTAGCGTGCCGGGCTTTCAGCCAGAGCCGGGCCCAACACAAAATTCTCCGGGCCCGGGCCTAAACCGGGAACAACCCTTGTTGTTGTTTAGTAAGTTGCAAGTAAGTAATTTGGAATTTCAAGAGTGCTGTAAATTAATTTCTTGGGACAATTTACCGTAGTATGGGCTCTGGCTTCTTCTGTGTTTTGTCAAAAAGGCAGACAGTTACATGAGAAAATACAAAAATAATTTTTTTCATAATTTTCAAGAAAGAAAATCACTTGATTTGGCTTCAAAAGGCTTATCTTGCAGAGTTTAAATTTTCTTGGCTATTTTTCGATATATGTTTCAGATATTTCGATATTTAGATTTTGTGACCGTCGTATTTTTGTCAAAATCTTCGAATTCATATTGATTTTTTGCAAACTGTTTAATGATTCCAAAATGGTTAAATTATGTTTCCACAAAGCTTTGAATTTTCCAAAACGGGAAATGCTGAACATTAGCTCCCAGCAAAAGTCGGATAGAAGCGCGAGCAAAATCAATAGAATCTATGTTGAGAGCAACCTAGTTAGGTCAGTAACAAAATTTGGCATTTCTGAGTTTAAAACGTGATGATACGAAGGTAAATAGCGATGTGCGCCTATTCCAGATGTCGGAATTTGGCGATATCGGATTTTTCAAAATCAGCTGCTCTGTTTATATATTGCCTCTTTTCATTCTAACTTGCAGTTTCAATTTTAACTGAAAATAGAAAATATAAAATCGGATTTGTTAAGGTTTAGACCATTAAATAAGCCTGTACATCAAGAATCAGAAGTTAGCTTATTTCGGCGATAGAGGCCGTTCAAAGTTAACCTTTCAAGCTGTGGTCAGTGCGGTCTTGCAAATTCCATGCGGGCTGCAGGTGCGGTCGCGGGAGGTCTTGCTCATAAAGGGTGCTTGCGCGGGGCGATCGCAGTCATTCAAAACTGTCCACCTCCAACTCTGTGGGATCTTGATCACCCCCTGGGTCCGGAGGGTCCGGCAAGGCCAACTGCCAGAAGAGGGTTGAGGTACCATGAAACATGCGCTATATATATAGGTTTTTAGGGTCGTTGAGCTCGAATTTGGCATTAGTTTAGCCCTAGCGGTTGTCAGGCTTTTTACAAAAAGTTGATAGTAATTTTCTTTTGCGAATGTGAAAGTCCATAGGGTGTACCAAAACGATTCAATTTTGGTCGGAGTTGTCCGAGGGTCGGATTTGGGTGGGTCGACTATTTTGGGCACCCTAATCGGAGAATTTGAGCCTTGGCAGCCAAACTTTACATGTTTTACGGTTGGGGCTTGTGGCTATTACCGTGCAAAAAGTTTTGGCCTCGGCTTCTTAGCCGTCCAGTTGGGTTTTTGTGAATTTTTGGGGAGACTTTTTGTGAACATTGCTATACCGCTTTTCTGCATTGTTGGAACTAAGCCTGACGGTACTAAAAGCTAAATTAATAATACTGTAAATTCAATATTGATTTACCTAATAGGCTTCATTTACCTTCCTATATTTTCCTATTTTTGTCTTCGAAAATTCCTATTTTTTCCTATTTTTTGCAAGAAAAAATTCCTATTTTTTCCTATTTTGTCAAAATTGCCCAATAGGAGGCCAGGATGCAGAAACAATTGCGTTTTTTCAAAATTTTCCCTACTCCACGCAGCGCGACGACCCCCCCCGTGGGAGTTCGGCCCCCCGTCATCCTCTTTTCCCATAGCCCTCTGTAAAGTTTTCTGATGCTGAAAAAATTGCGTTTTTTTCAAATTTTCCGTACCCCACGCACCGCGACGACCCCCCCCCCCTCCCCGGTGGGAGTTCGGCCCCCGTCATCCAGATTTTCCGATAATCCCTCTGTGAACGTTTTCAGATACAGAAACAATTGCGTTTTTTCAAAGATTCCGTACCCCACGCAGCGCGCCCACCCCCCCCACCCCGTGTGGTTGTTCGGCCCCCGTCATCCACCTTACCGATAACCCCTCTGTGAACGTTTTCTGATGCAGAAACAATTGCGTTGTTTCAAATTTTATGAATCCCACGCACTGCGACGAACCCCCCCCCGGTGGGAGTTCGGCCCCCGCCATTCTGTTTTCCGATAACCCCTCTGTGAACGTTTTCTGATGCAGAAACAATTGTGTTTTTCTAAATTTCCCTAACCCACGCAGCGCGACGACCCCCCCGGGTGGGAGTTCTGCCCCCCGTCATCCTGTTTTCCGATAACCCCTCTGTTAACGTTTTATGTTGCATAAAAAATTGCGTTTTTTCAATTTTTTCGAATCCTACGCACTGCGACGATCCCCCCCCCCCCCGGTGGGAGTTCGGCCCCCCGCCATTCTGTTTTCCGATAACCCCTCTGTAAACGTTTTCTGATGCAGAATCAATTGCCGTTTTTCAAATTTTCCGTACCCCACGCACAGCGACGCCCCCCCCCCCCCCCCGGTGGGAGTTCGGCCCCCGTCAGCATGTTTTCCGATAGCCCTGTGTTAACTTTTTCTGATTCACAAAAAATTTGGTTTTTTAAAATTTTTCCCTACCCCACGCAGCGCGACGACCCCCCCCCCCCCCCCCCGGCGGGAGTTCGGCCCCCCGTCATCCACTTTTACGATAACCCCTCTGTTAACGTTTTCTGATGCAGAAACAATTGCGTTTTTGCAATGTTTCCGTACTCCACGCAGCGCGACGCCCCCCCACCCCCGGTGGGAGTTCGGCCCCCCGTCATCCACTTTTCCGATAACCCCTCTGTTAACGTTTTCTGATGCAGAATCAATTGCCTTTTTTCAAATTTTCCGTACCCCACGCACAGCGACGACCCCCCCCCTCGGTGGGAGGTCGGCCCCCGTCGGCCTCTTTTCCGATAGCCCTCTGTGAACGTTTTCTGATGCACAAGCAATTGCGTTTTTTCAAATTTTCCGTACCCCACGCATTGTGACGACCCCCCCCCCCCGGTGGGAGTTCGGCCCCCCGTCATCCTCTTTTCCCATAGCCCCTCTGTAAACGTTTTCTGATGCTGAAACAATTGCGTTTTTTCAAATTTTCAGGACCCCACGCACCGCGACGACCCCCCCCGGTGGGAGTTCGGCCCCCCGTCATCCTGTTTTCCGATAATCCCTCTGTGAACGTTTTCTGATGCAGGAACAATTGCGTTTTTTCAAAGTTTTCGTACCCCACGCAGCGCGACGACCCCCCCCCCCGGTGGGAGTTCGGCCCCGTCATCCTGTTTTCCGATAATCCCGCTGTGAACGTTTTCTGATGCAGGTACAATTGCGTTTTTACAAAATTTTCCGTACCCCACGCAGCGCGACGACCCCCCACCCCCCTGGTGGGAGTTCGGCCGCCGTCATCCTCTTTTCCGATAGCCCCTCTGTAAACGTTTTGTGATGCAGAAACAATTGCGTTTTTTCAAATTTTCCGTACCCCACGGACCGCGACGACTCCTCCCCGGTGGGAGTTCGGCCCCCCGTTATCCTGGTTTCCGATAACCCCTCTGTAAACGTTTTCTGATACAGAAACAATTGCGTTTGTTTAATTTCAACCGTACCCCACGCAGCGCGACCCCCCCCCCCCCCCCCGGGGGAAATCGGCCCCCCGTCATCCACCCGCCCCGCCGGGGGGGCGCGGGGCTTTCGGAAATTAGTGCTGAACGGACGGGGCCGGAGTGGAAGCGCGAGCAAGTAGGTTGGCGGTGGGTGGAACGTGCGCCGCAGGCGCTTTTTTGGTAATAATTATCAGAATTTTCTATTTTGTGTTAAATTTTTTTCATTCGCCTCCGTTATCCTGTTATCCGCTGCCCCTCTGCGAACGTTTTCTGATGCAGAAACAATTGCGTTTTTCTAAATTTCCCCTACCCCACGCAGCGCGACGACCCCTCCCCGGTGGGAGTTCGGCCCCTCGTCATTCTCTTTTCCGATACCCCTCTGTAAACGTTTTCTGATGCAGAAACAATTGCGTTTTTTAAAATTCACCGAATCCCCCGCGCCGCGACGAACCCCCCCCCCCCGGCGGGAGTTCTGCCGCCGTCATCATGTTATCCGATAACCCCTCTGTGAACGATTTCTGATGCAGAAACAATTGCGTTTTTTCAAATTTACCGAACGCCACGCGCCGCGACGGCCCCTCCGGCTGTAGTTCGGCCGCCGTCATCCTCTTTTCCGATAGCCCCTCTGTAAACGTTTTCTGATGCAGAAACAATTGCGTTTTTTCAAATTTTCCGAACCCCACGCACCGCGACGACCCCCCCCCCCCGGTGGGAGTTCGGCCCCCGTCATCCTGTTTTCCGATAACCCCTCTGTGAACGTTTTCTGATGCAGAAACAATTGCGTTTTTTCAAAATGTTCCGTACTCCACGCAGCACGACAACCCCCCCCTGTGGGAGTTAGGCCTCCCGTCATCCTGTGTTCCGATAACCCCTCTGTTAACGTTTTCTGATGCAGAAACAATTGCGGTTTTTCAAATTTTCCGCACCCCACGCACCGCGACGACCCCCCCCCGGTGGGAGTTCGGCCCCCCTCATCCTGTTTTCCGATAACCCCTCTGTGAACGTTTTCTGATGCAGGAACAATTGCGTTTTTTCAAAGATGCCGTAACCCACAAACCGCGACGACCCCCCCTCCCCCCTGTGGGACTTCGACCCCCCGTCATCCTGTTTTCCGATAACCCCTCTGTTAACGTTTTCTGATGCAGAAACAATTGCGTTTTTCAATTTTTTGAACCCCACGCACCGCGACGACCCCCCCCCCGGTGGGAGTTCGGCCCCCTCATCCTGTTTTCCGATAACCCCTCTGCGAACGTTTTCTGATGCAGGAACAATTGCGTTTTTTCAAAGTTGCCGTACCCCACGCATCGCGACGACCCCCCCCCCCCCGGTGGGAGTTCGGTCCCCCGTCATCCTGTTTTCCGATAACCCCTCTGTGAACGTTTTCTGATGCAGAAACAATTGCGTTTTTTCAAATTTACCGAACCCCACGCACCGCGACGACCCCCCCCCCGGCGGGAGTTCGGCCGCCGTCATCCTCTTGTCCGATAGCCCCTCTGTGAACGTTTTCTGATGCAGAAACAATTGCGTTTTTCAAATTTTCCGTACCCCACGCACCGCGACGCCCCTCCCCCCGGTGGGAGTACGGCCTCCCATCTTCCTGTTTTCCGATAACCCCTCTGTGAACGTTTTCTGATGCAGAAACAATTGCGTTGTTTCAAATTTCCCATACCCCACGCACCGCGACAACCCCCCCCGTGGGAGTTCGGCCCCCGTCATCCTGTTTTCCGATAACCCCTCTGTGAACGTTTTCTGATGCAGAAACAATTGCGTTTTTTCAAATTTTCCGTACCCCACGCACCGCGACGACCCCCCCCCCGGTGGGAGTTCGGCCCCCCCGTCATCCTGTTTTCCGATACCCCCTCTGTGACCGTTTGCTGATGCAGGAACACTTGCGTTTTTACAAATTTTCCGAACCCCCCGCCCCCGCGACGACCCCCCCCCCCCCCCGGTGGGAGTTCGGCCCCCGTCATCGTGTTTTCCGACAACCCCTCGGTACCTTTTTCTGATGCAGACACAATTGCGTTTTTTCAAAGTTTCCGTACCCCACGCACCGCGCCGACCCCCCCCCCCCGTGGGAGTTCGGCCCCCCGTCGACCTGTTTTCCAATAGCCCCTCTGTGAACGTTTTCTGATGCATAAACAATTGCGTTTTTAAAAGTTTCCGTACTCCACGCAGCGCGACGACCCCCCCCCCCCCCCGGTGGGAGTTCGGCCCCCGTCATCCTGTTTTCCGATAACCCCTCTGTGAACGTTTTCTGATGCAGAAACAATTGCGTTTTTCAAATTTTCCGTACCCCACGCACCGCCGCGACCCCCCCCCGGTGGGAGTTCGGCCCCCGTCATCCTGTTTTCCGATATATAACCCCTCTGTTAACGTTTTCTGATGCAGAATCAATTGCGTTTTTTCAAATTTTGCGTACCCCACGCACCGCGACAACCCCCCCCCCCGGTGGGAGTTCGGCCCCCGTCAGCCTCTTTTCCGATAGCCCTCTGTGAACGTTTTCTGATGCAGAAACAATTGCGTTTTTTCAAAATTTTCCCTACTCCACGCAGCACGACGACCCCCCCCCCCGGTGGGAGTTCGGCCCCCGTCATCCT